>QFET01002396.1:0-75419 GCA_003316355.1 Tuber calosporum
AGCGAGGGGCAAGATTTGGTGTGTCGTGGCTGTTGCCACACAAAAGGGCAAAGTTTTGTATGGCTAAAAGGGGCAAGAGTTTCAAGCGGGAGGAAAATAGAGGGCGCGGAGCATGTCCCTTAACTATCAGGAACTGCTAGCTATTTATACAATTCTCCCGGTACTTATATTAGCCATATATATAGAATATCCTTAGATATCATGGCCAGGGTCATCGTAAGTGGAAACCCAGTTTGACCCTGAAAATGTATGCCCCGCTCGGTCAAATGATCCCCCGAACTATTTAGTATTCTGAGGGTGTCTAGCACTCCACTAGTAAATAGCCTTCGATTCATTTGCCAAATGAACTAAGTTCAAGTAGATGTAGCTCAGTTGCCAACATCTTACGGAATACCAGTTGATCAGTCTGGATGGCCGTCTTTCCTGCATATATGCACTCAAGTGCATATGCATGCGGATTATCAAGAGTCATAGTGCTCCATACATTAGAGTCTAGATCTTTCACGGAGGCTGAGCAGTTCTGCTATAGACACTACTTCTTGCCAGCGTGGGTTGTAGTCATATAGTAACCTCCCGGTTCTATATACTATCACATCAACTAATTTGTACCATTTCCCATATGTGTAACAGCATAGTAATGGACCAAGACTCCCGCTTTACCTCTAAGTTCTGGTCTTAGATGATGAAGTCAATGGAAATCCAGGTCTGGATAGCAACTCAATACCACCACCAAACCAATGGCCAGGTAGAGCGCCGGATTCGCACCCTTAAACAGATGATGAAGAACTTCATCAAGAAAAGCAGAACAACTGGTCCAATGCCCTCCCAGCGATAGCAGCAGCCATGAATGCCGCCCCCCATAGATTCTTAGGAATATCTCCATACCAAGCACTCTATGGACAACCATGGAAGCTCTACAATCCTGTACTCAGATCTGCCAGCAAAGTACCAGCAGTGGACGAGATCTTAAATGCTCATAAAGCCTCCAGGATGGAAGTTGTGATGGCAAGAAAGCATGCCACATTCCGGCAGACTGTGCAAACAGATAAAAAGAGGAACCCCTATCGAAGACCATTCAACATTGGCACCAGAGTTTTTGTTAGAGGACGCCCTTACACCGCCGCCCCTGGACGATCCAAGAAGCTTCAGCCTCGCTAGTTTGGACCCTTTAAAGTCCTAGAGCATGACTCTAGTAGCGATAACTACAAGCTGGAATTGCCAACGAGAATAGAGCGCCAGAAGCCATACTTTCACATCTCATGCCTCAAGGAATACCATGAGAATGATCCCAATAGATTTGCATCCCGGAGGATGGATAGGCCGGCTCCTATACTCATCAATAATGCAGAAGAATTAGAAGCTTAGGAAATACTGGATTATCGCCTACAGAACAACAGAGTCAGGTTCCTGGTATACTGGAAAGGGTATGAAAGGACAGATGACTCATGGGAACCTATCGAGAACCTGGAGAACTCAATGGAAATCATAGCGGAATATTGGAAAGAAAACCACAGCACAGAACCGATGCCTAAGATCACCTCCCACTATGTCAGGACCTCTTTTGGAACCTATGGAAGTCTCTACAATCCCTTGCCCCAGAACCATAGTACCCAACGATTTCTAGCAGCCCTAGAACGATGAGGAATACGATTCTGCAGGCTCACATGATAGCTGCTTCAACACTGATGATGATACTATGCTCTGACCTCGGGAGAGCGGCTATGAGGCCAATGGGCTTAGGAGAAGATAAGTTTTGTTCTGATGTGGGGAATGTAACATGTGTACATGTTCCGGTACCTCTATTGCCACTCTCGTTTGCCTTTCCTTTGTCAGATTACATTCATGTGATTTGATTTCTTTTGTATTTGATTTTTTTACCGGAATCTCGAGATTCTGGCATTCTGATTACTGAATGCTTTGGAGGATCAGCAGGATTGTGCCCCAGGAGTTTCAAGGGAAGGAACTGGTCATGTATACCCTCTGTAGGATAAAGGCAGCGTTGTGGGAAAGCCCCAGGCTTTCCAGTACTCCGGCAGGACCACAGGATTCCGGTAGCTGTACACTCACCGGTAATGATAGTGGCTGCGGGTTTCCAGAGCCTCAGCTCTTCCGGGAAAGATTTCATGTATTTAAGAGTGGTCTCCTGGCTAGCTGGAGACATCAGACTTCAGACAGATGCCTAGACAGTAAATACACTTGGTTGAACGGCGATCCTATTGTTCCCCTTCACTCTATAAACCATTATATTGTACTTCCCTTGTATTCGCCTCTTAGGAGGTCTCCCTTTGACACCAAAGCCATATCACGCTACCGCTTAGGCTCTATTGTATAACCGTTGACACAGGCTAGCGCCTGTTACACAAAGCCAAAGCATAGAATCATCATCTGTGTTTCAGTAGCTACATCTCAGCCTGCCGAATAGAATTCCACATAGCTAATGGACTGCAAGATATCGTTGGGTAGTATAGTTTTAGGGCAAGGCATTTTAGAGACTCTATAGGCTCTCAAGCGGTTCTGACTTCGTGGGAGCTTATCCTAAGCTTCGCTTCTCTCCTGCAGTTTTATTTCCAATATTCCGCTATGATATATATTTAGTTCTTCAGGTTCTCGGATGGTTCCCTAGAGTCATCTGTCCATTTATACCATTGTCAGTGTACCAGGAACTCAACTCATTTGTTCTGTAGAAGATAATCCAGTATATCCTATGCTTTCTATTGGTCTGCATTGTCGATCAGTATAGGGGCCGGCCTATCCATCCATGTGTATACAAATCATTGCGATCGTTCTCCAGGTATTCCTTGAGGAAAGAGATGTGCTAGAATCGCTGTTGGCGATCTATTCTCTTAGGCAATTCTAACTCATAGATATTTCTCTTTGAGTTATGCACGAGAACCTTAAAGGGGCCAAACCAGTGAGGCTCTAGCTTGAGGGATCGTCAAATGGGCGCAGCTGTAAGGGAGTCCTTTAACTAGAACTCTGCTGCCAATTATGAATGGCTTACGATATGGGTTCCTCTTTTCCTCTACTTGCACAGTCTGCCGGAATGTAGAATGCTTTCTGGCTAGGTCAACTTCCATCCTGGTGGCTTCATGTGTATTCAAGAGCTCGCCCATTACTGGTACTTTGCTAGCGTAACTGAGGACTGGATTAAAGAGTTTCCAAGGGTGTCCATAGAGTGCTTGGTATAGAGATATTCCTTGGGATTCATGGGGGTCGCCATTCATGAATGTTCCTATCATTGTGTGGGCATTGGACCAGTTGTTCACTCCTTTGTTGATAAAGTTCCTCATCATCTGTTTAAGAGTATGAATCCGGTGCTCTACATGGATATTCGTTTGGTGGTAGTGGTATTGAGTTGCCATCCAGACCTGGATTGCCATTGAAATTATTATCTGAGACCAGAACTTTGAGGTAAAGCGGGAGTCTTAATCCAGTACTATACTTTGGGGATGTCCATGAACATGAAATATCGTCTTCTGGAGCATGCTGAATACTTTTTAGGAGCAGGCAGAGTCCTGCAGTGGTATAAGATAAGTGTTGGAGGTAAAGCAATCTATAATAACTATGATAGTAGTATAATAATTTGATTTGTTGAAGGGGCCAGCGAAATCGATGGCAAGGGATTGATAGGCAACATCAGGAGCTGGCAGGGCTAGAGATCTATGTGGCGGAAGTGTGGTGATCTCTTTGTTGACCTGACATTGATCACAGGAGCGGCTGTAGGCAATGAAGGCCTGGCTAATCTGAGGAAACTGCAAAAAACCAGCAATGCACTTGAAGGACATGTGAGCTCAGAAATATCCTAAGTATTCATGAACTGTTTCACGGATGAAATCCCAAAGGGATACTCTAGTTACTAAGGGTCCTATAGAGATATCGATGTTAGTATAGTGTTTGTTATTGTCAGCTATGAGGAGGCCATCCTGGATCGAATAGTGTAACTTGTAAGTGGTCTCAAGGACTCGCTGAATATAGGGGTCTTTCTGGAGAGCTTCGATTATAGCTGTGCTGAATTTTCAAATGAGGGATAAGTGGATGGAACCAAGGAAGGTCTGAGCCTTTTCAGTTTCTGCTGAATTCCCGAAAGCTTGAGGTTCACTATTGAGGAGTCAAGAAGCTGGTGTAGCTGGTGAAGCTGGTGTAGCTGGTGAAGCTGGTGGTGTGGAGGCTGAAGTTCACATTGCTGCAGGTTTGCGCTATTTGTTTCCTCGTCAGGGTAGGATCATAGATCTATTGTTTGATAGAGAAGGGCCAATGTTCATTGAGGTATCAGATATTGCTTTCACTTTCTTTGCTTGCCTGCACTTTCCAGAGTCCTTGAGGAAACATTCTTTGGCTTCCTCGTTGTGTAAGTGTGTAAGGAACTTGTCATTATCGTATGCAGTCTAAGAGAGTACTGAATGCCTTGGTTCCTCTCTACTCTGGTCAAGGTTCAAGGTGGCTTTGTGTCCCGAAGGGTTACCTGCCTAGATGCTGCTATGGTTACTACTAGCACTATACTTGTGCTTCTGAGAGAGAGTGCCAGAATTTGCAGCTATCTCTTTGCTTTCTAACTCATTTCGGAAGGAACGATAGATAGAATCGCGAGTAGTGAGGGATCGAGAGTGCGGTTTCTCTTCAATAGTTCCATTTCACTGTCGGAATCAAGGCTATAGTATGTGGAAAAAGTTTAGTTGGTTTGAATATGATTGGAATTGCGATTCTGGAGATCTGAATTTTCAGAGGCAGGGTCAGGTAGGATTATATCTTGAGGACTAAACTAGTAACATGAACTCTGGACAGATAATTTACCACATAATTCGAAATTCCAGGCATGTGTTCTATTTTAAAATTGAAGTGGCCAAGATTGTTTATGCATCTCTACTGCCGGTCACTGAGCATCTTCTGTGTCATGAGCTTGGTAAGACTTTGATAGTCGGTGATTATGGTGAACTTTGTGTGGGACAACAGGTGGGTGAAGGCTTGTACAGCCTCAACTATGGCAAGCACTTCCTATTGGTAGGTGGGGTGGTTACCCTGAGAGGCTGACAGTTTCCTGGTATCGAATGCTACCAGTCTGGCTCTATCTCTTATTGGTCTTGGCTAATCCATGTACAACTGCTGGTATGAGATGCATAGGTGAATAGCCAGATTGGTTCTGGGTTAGTATAGTCAATAGGATTAAGAATTTCATGATTTTTGGCCACCTTTTTCACTACCTGAAAGGCTGCTTCCTGCAAGTGTCTCCATATCCATTCAGCATTGCCGGTAAGCTCTATAAGTAGTGCAGTAATCGTGGCGCTATGTTGTTGGAACTGGGAGATATAATCAACTATTCCACTAAAGCGCTGTAGTTCCTTTCTACTCTGAGGTCTTGTCCAGTCCTCAACTCTTCTGATCATCTCTGATGTTTGGTGAATCCCTTTATCATCAATTAGGTCTTCTAGGTAATCAAGCTTTTCAGCAAAGAAGAGACACTTCTTTGAGTTAGCATATAGCTGTGCTTTTTACAGCTTCTGGCAAACAGCTTTGATATACTTAAGATAGTCCTGATATGTATCACCATATATGAGGATATCGTCAATCTATACCAATACAAATACTCATACTTCATCTGTAAGTGTATCTTCTATGACTCTCAGGAAAGTTCCTGGTGCATTTGTATCTTCTTGTAACATTACTTTACAGGCGAAGCATCCAAATGGTGTCTTCATAGTTTTGTACTACTCATCCTCAGGTTTAACCCTGGTCTTGAAATTGCCGTCACAAAGGTCCAGCTTGCTTCTAAATTTGACTCTGCCCACAGTATTAAGTATGAGCTGCTGATTGGAGGTAGGAGCTTCGTCCTTCTTGGTTTTTCAATTCCTGTAGTGAAGGTCCACTTATAGTCTTATCCTGCCGTCAGGTTTCCCTTGAATGAACATGCTAGAGCCTTCTAGGGTTTGGGATCTGTAGAGTTTCCCAAGCCTGATTTCTTTCTATATTCAAGACTTGAAATTAGGGATCAATTTTTCAGGGATATTGAAGGTTGGCATCTTAACATAATGGTCTGGGTCCTTGATCATAATCTTGTGGTTAATGCGCTGCAATGGTGGTAGAGTTTCAGGTATTTCTGTTCCAAAAACCACAGGGAACATCTTGATGAAATCTTGTAAATCTTGCAGATTAGCTGTGACTGAGGGAGGCTGAGTGCTGTTCCCATTGCAGTTTACTCTGACTTTGTAGTCAGAGAAGAGGGTATTTTTCCGGCAGTCTATGACTGCTCCAAAGCGTATGAGGTTATCCATACTGCGTAGAATATCATAATCTTATACTAGAGTGATGCTCATATACGGAGGGTGCCTTCCTGCTTCCGGTATCGATTGCTGTAATGCAGGTGTGATTGCCACTTGATCTGGATCCCTTAACAGCTATTTTGAGTGTAGTAGGTATCTTTTTATTAGTATAAGGGATATTGTTTGTTTTGACAAAACAATTGATTATTAGGGTACCCCCAATAGTTCTAGTGTCTCCTAGGACCCTGGCGGGTTTTTTGTCGACTAGCATTGTAAATTATAAAGGTTAGATTAGGCTAGCTGCTTCCTTGGAGGCACCAACAGTAGTCTTGGGAGTTATGATGGTATTCCTTATATCCAATTCTTCTATGTCATCACTTTTTGCCTCATAGTGCTCTTTATCGCTATCGGGGGTGTCCTGGCAGACTTTGAAATGATTGGACTTGATCTCCTTCTTGGGGCAATAATTTGCCATTTGTCCTGCTTCTCCACAGTAGTAACAGGCTCCTTCGCTCTTGTGTGGATCAATTTACTGTTTGCTTGGCTTCTTATACTTGGGTAAGGTCAATTTTCTCTCTTGAGCTTTGGCCTTTCCTCATGGCTTGTTGCTGATTTGTTAAGGAGAGTTCTAAGCTTTGTTTGGCTTATTTCGAGAGGTGCTGGAGGAGCTGCCGCTACTCTTTTAGGCTCCAGTTTTGTACGTTGTTGCATTCTATAGTTCTGCTAATTGGACAACTTGATTCTAGGGATCAGTATCAGTTATCTGTGGTTCCAAATTTTTTCTGAGCCTGGGATCTATGGCATCCAAATATCCTTGCCTTTATTCATAGTCTGATATCATGTCATTAGGCAAGGTTCCACTTAGGTCTTCTAATTCTCTTGCAATTTTTGAAATTCTCTCAGGCTTGCCTACTGAAGAGTGTGTATCTTCTGCCATTTGAGGTAGAGGTAATCTGTATTGGTTGATGCTTCAAAAAGGTGCTTGAATCGATTCTGAAATTCTTGGAGGAAAGGTTGGATGTCTTCAAGCTCATCCATGAGGTTAAGGTAGGCACTATGTGCTCCCTTTTCTGTATAGGTGCCATAGTAGTCTACTACATCCTCTATATTTTAAGGACATCATACTGGGATAAGTACTTCATAACCGCCCTAAACTAAGGCATGAGTTTGTCTGGTTATAGATCCTCGCCTCCTCCAATGTACTTCAATTGTTGTTGAAGCTTGTTCATTGGTTTCCAGGGTTGTTCTACAGTATTAGCCATCGTCCTAGATGCTGGCAGAGGTGGTGGGGGGTGTCTGGGTTTTCCTGGTTCTTTCCCATTTGCTAGAGGTAGTGGTGATAGTCTTGAGGGACCTGGGGAGTCCGGAACTCAGCCAGGTGGTGTCTCACTTCTTGTGGGTACTGAGAGTGTAGTAGAGTTCGAAAGACTGTCTCAGATATTCTTCTAGTTCTTAGTCGCGATTACTGAGTTGGCTCTGTTTTCTGGCTCTCTCTTTAGACAATTTACTCGGTAGTAAGGTCCGCTTCTAAGTTCGTATAAAGGTCTCCTGGATAAAGGAAACTTTGTTTACGTATCGGTGCATAGTCACCTTCCCTTTCTGGGTGTGTATCTGTATTATTCCCAAGTCTACTGGGAGGTCTGGATATACTTCAAGACCTAGTGGTTTGACTCCTTCAGTCAGTAATAATGAATGTAGCACCTGAGCCAGGGGTACCTCCCTGCCACTCAAGCTTCTAACTAGTTATAAAGGAAAGGGAAGGCTGGTCCACTTACCCACTGATCTCAATGCTAGGAACTAGGTATTACCTGCTGAGGCGAAAAAATGTAACTGGTGCTAGCCTGTATAACCGGTTATACAATTAAGGCTAAACAGTAGCGTGCTAGCGCTTTGGGGTCTAACGGAGACCTGTAACAGGCGAAGACAAAGGAGTGCAATAGAGTAGTTTATAGAGTGAAGGGGAACAATAGAATGCCTTTTCAAGCAAGTGTATTCACTCTCTAGGCATCTGTCTGAAGTTTAATGTCTCTTTCTAGCCAGGAGACTACTTTTAAATACATGAAATCTTTCCTGCAAGAGCTGAGGCTCTGGAAACCCATAGCCACTATCATTAACGGTGAGTGTACAGCTACCAGAATGGTTTTGCCCTGCCAGAGTCCTGGAAGCCTGGGGATTTCCCACAACACTGCATCTATCCTACCACTGGTATGCATAAGCAGTTCCTTCGCTTGGAACTCCGGGGCACCATCCTGCTGATCCTCCAAAGTATTTAGTAATCAGAGCACCAAAATCTAGAAATTCCGATAGGGAAATTAAATACAAAAGATATCAAATTAAACGAATAATGTCTGACAAAGGAAAGGATAAAGAGAGTGGTAATAATGGTACCGGAACATGTAGACATGTTACAATTACTATGTCGTGGATTCAACATATTATTGGAATCACGATTGCAAGCAGAGCTTTCTTGCAGTTCAAGATGCTTCACTGGTCCTTGGTATTACACATAGGGTGTTTTGCCTTTAATCTTTTGGGTGTGTGTGGAATCACTCCTTGTATTGTCACTTCCTCCTTGGCTAGCTTTTTTGAGATTTCTACTAGTACTTGCTTTGCTATATCTCATGATAACTGACGTTTTGCTTTGTCTACTGAGAAGGTAGATGCCTTGAATGATTTAGCTTTATTGGTAAAACTACCTTTCTTCTTTGTAAGTTCATGTTGTAAGATTTACTTAGCAGACCTCATCTGCAGTATGTCACCTAACCTCAATGACCTGATCACAACCTGAGGTTTCCTAACCTCTACGTGCGTTTAGCTTAATAGTAGTTGAAGTTAAAAACTGTCACACTTCCCTGTATCTATCAGCCACCAACAGAGATCCATCTTGCTAAGCATAACAATAGTACCTCAGATCCCAAAATCTCAGCACTTCAAGTGAGTATTGGTACTTGAGATCTTGATATGTTGGTAGGCAGTCTTTGGTTACTCTATCAGCAGTCTTGTTAAGTACTAGACTTGCATGTTGTGATTTTCGTTGAACTGAAAACTAGAAACTGTTTAACTAAGTATAGTGAAAACATCGTCTTTCGAAGCCTCCTCCCTCTAAGTCCTAGAGGATAGCAGTCTTTAAATTAACTTGCCTGCTCTTCCAAGCCTGTGCAAATAAAACAAACAATCCAGAAGCCTAACTGTCTCTAGAAATATAACCTAAAAGATTTATAGTATTAGTGGATACTTCAAACCAAACATACAACATATTGGGTATCAGTCAGATACCTGCAACCTAACATAAAACAATTAAGTATTTCCCTGATACTTGAAACAAATTACAAAATTAACTAAGTATCAAACAATACTAGAAACTAATTATCAAAGAAACTAACCACTTAGTAGCTCTGCTAGTTGTGATTTGCCTTGTCAGCCTTAACCATAGCAACCAATGTTAGATATAAGGACAACCAACTTGGCCAAGTTGCTAGTATTTATACCAGATAACACTCTTGGGGTACTCTAGGTGCCTAATATCACGATGGAAGCTATATGAGTACTCCAGAAGGTTCATCTGGAAGTCTGAGATACATACATATTTGTCGTGATCAAAATCAACTGTAATGCTACTTCTACCCCTGATTCTGTAACATTTCTGAGAGATATTACAGCACTTGGAGGGTATGTTGCCTTATCACTTCTGAGGTGGTTAACAAACTATTAGCAATGGGTAGCAACCTTTTGGCCAAAACAGTTGTGTTACTTGCTAGCAGATCTATGTAGTTACAAAAATATCTGCCTGAGAGCTAAGTACACTAGGATGGCAATGATGCTTGCATAGACAACAATGCTTTAAGGCTACAAAGTATCAACTGAGGTAATAAGACTCATATGGACTTTGCAGTAGGCTACTGATAAGACAACTATCGGAGAGGTTTTACTACTCTGCAGAAATAAAGGAGATATATTGGAGAAACCTAAAGGGGATGCTTGACTTGGTGTATCATAACATTCCGCAGACTCCAGTCGTTAATTATAAAGTAGTCTAGTATAGATAGCGCAAAGTGGAGAAGGGTGCTCAATGGCGAGCGGAGAAGCATTAAGTGTTTTTAGCTTTGATAATTCTACCTAAATGATTATGAACTGCACTCCACTTTGATAACCAACCAACATCTCAAGAAAAACTTGCTGTTAGTGAGGTACTGTCTTAATGATATCAAGTTTTATTTGTTAATTTAAAAATCTTTATCTATACCTCCTGTAAATTTTACTCTCATTCTTTGTTGTAGTTGTAAACTTTGTATCTATCTCCCTATTCTGTACTCCTGTTACATGATGATATGTGTTTATTGTTCTGACTGCTTTTTTCTTTAATAAGTTATTATTACAGGACCTGCTTTCATTTCCTTGTCTGAAGTCTATTACATATCCTGAGCAACCACCTTGCAAGTATGAGGTTTCTGAACATCTGCCTACTCTTAACCCAACTAGTTGTTATAGTTCAAAAAATATAATATCTACTGGTTTGTCTTAAGAATAATACTGTACAAGCACTGTCTGGATCAAGTTGAATGATAACCAACAAGAATCCCAGACTCTCATGACTTTACAAGAGTAATAGGTAACTGAAACCTGAAACATGGTTAAATAGCTGTCATTTACTATATTGCCAGAATTACTAAGTTCTTGCCTTATTTGCTATTGCTTTGTGTGAATTGAAAAGAAGTAACCACTTAACCATCTATATTCAAACTATGTTTATCAAAGGCTGCATTCTCTAAGTTCAGGAAAATAGAATTATTTTAATATACTTGATGACCTATCCAAAATATTATGAATAAAACAAATATTCCAGGCGCCTAGTAGTCCCCTGAAACAAACCCAAAATGTTTCTACTATCAAATGTATACTTGAAACTAAATATACAATATATTGGGTAACAGCTTTATACCTGAAACTCAACATAAAACAAACTAAATAGCAAATGATCCTTACAACCAATAACTATACAAAGTAACTCCTTTTACAAGCTCTGTTAGTTCCTGTCTGCCTAGTTAGCCTTACATTATTACGTCTGCAATCCTGTCTGAATAGTTATATAAGAGAACTTCTCCAGTTGGCTGCTATTGCTTTAGCCTCTGCAGGAAACCTGCAGAGAGTTAATGACAAAAAGAGTACAATAGAATGATTTAAAGAGTGGAGGAGAACAATGGGATCATTGTTAAATCAAGTGTATTCATTATGTAGATATCACTCTCAAAATTTATATCTCCTGATAGCCAGGAGACTACTTATATATATATGAAATCTCTCTACCAAGAGCTGAAGCTCAGGAAACCTGCAGTTAGGGTCATCACAGTAATTATAGAGGTACCTGAATCCTATCATCCTAGTGCATTCATGGAAACGCTGAAGCATTTACACAATACTGCTTGTCTCCTACTGATAGTAAACTTGACCAGTTTCTTTCCTTGACGCTCTAAGGGTACAATCCTCCCAATCCTCAAGAGCATACAATCACCAAACAGCTCACATCCCCAGATTCTGGTTAGGAAATCAAACACCAATAAATTCAAATTAAATGAATGGAATCTGACCAAGGAGAGGCTAACGAGAGTAATAATACAGGTACCAGAATATATAAGCTTAATACTGCTTATTGAGAATTTCCAGTATAACTTAATAGTAACAGGTTATATCATACTAAGTACTATAATTAGTATTAGTTGAGTAGGTCCATCATACCCTAAATACAAAAAGATAAATAGTCACCAAATATAAGATAAAGTCTAATGCTCAAAATATCTTAGGGTAAGATAGCTACTCCAAAAAACCTTTTACTAAATGTACAGGATCTAGTTCAACTATAGCAATTTGTCAAGAAGGAAAATGATCTACAATGTACAAATATAGTTTTAGATGATCTCATAGCTCCTGGCATAGAGCTGTAATAATACCGCCCAATTGGATAGGATAATCAAAATACCTTCCCCCTCCCTACTTTATCTTGATTATTATTGCTTGTACCTTTACTGACCCGCCCAGTCATCCTAGAATACCGTAAATCTCGACGAACATCATTGATCCAGTGAAATGCAGTAAAGCAATTTACTATCCACATAAACCCATGATTCCCCACCGCAACCTCCGGAACCATGAAACAATTCTACCAACACCTCTCATGACCTTCTTCATCTCAAAACCAACTAACCAAACTTTTCCTCAACTTACGCAAAAAGTAAAATACCTCATCTCATATCATCCCTCTCCTCTCGCCCCAACTTTCGTTCAAAGACCCTAGATAAAACATCCGAAATCTAACCAATCACTAACAATGACACCACGATCCCCCCCCTCGCCGATCTGTAAACCACCCCCCCAGACTGATAACGTAATACCCCCCTTACTCGAGCACTCTACGGCAATTTCCGTATCCTGCGAGTACCATGCGACAGCCCCTAAGCGACCAATCCTGAAGCTCGCAAAAATACTTGAGCACACACACCGACAGATTGTCAGAGTGGGTTAGCGAGGGGGATTCAGCCTGGAGAATGCATATAGCCTAGCCCTGATTGAAACAGGATTGCTCGGGCTCTCTTTAAAGGGCGAGTGAGAGGTTGTGGAGGTGAGCCCACCTCACCAAGTTGTGGCTTTGGTGGCATGGATTGGGGGAGGGGGGTTCTGAGCTCTATTTCCGGTTAGTGGTTTTTGTGAAGGTAATTTCGATTGGAAGGCCACCGTGGTGTACGGATATTGCGTGCTGCGAGAGATATTTTTGGATATGGTGGTTTCACTCGTGGGGGCGAGTGAGTCGAAACTAGTCCTGGGGGTTTTCACTGCATGGGGCTTACTTGTGTCCCCCTGGACTGTGGTAGTTTGGGTACCTGGTGTTGGTGACATCTTGTTCACGGATGTTCGCTAGGCCAGAGGGGTCGTAAAAGTGGTGGGGGCTATGTACGGGTGATTTGCACTACGATGTACTAGTACACGTATATTGTAGGGCTGGGTAGGCAAGACCACATGTCGCCTTAGTAACCTGGCAACCGGTGCCGTTTGTGCTACCGATAGGATTATAGGATATAACTATATTTTTGACACTCATTGGCTAAAACTCTTGTATCTACTGAGTTCTTTATCAGGCTCATTCACAATGCTCGCAAAACATCAGTTGCTCCTAGTACAAGTGCTGGGGGAGATTTTCTCACACCAAACAGGGATTGTTTCAGGAGTTATCCTATTTTAATTGTTCACTAACTTCCAAATGTGTACCTGAGTACTTGTGAGAGAGTTTTGTTTCACTCGCTCTGTCGGAAGAAACCCCTTGCCCCCGCACAAACATGGTGGTCGGTCTGGGAAGAAAACGCATAAGCAAAAAAATCATACGAGATTCCTTCCCTCCTTCTACTATCTTTTAGGCAAAGATAGGGAGGGTTCCCAAGTACTACGACAAAATAGTAGTAGTAAGCATTGATGCCGCTCACAGAGTGCAGTGAAAGGTTATTGTAACTCACATCCATTGGGTTGTTGAATCTTAGGTTCTTGTTCAGACCAGAGATAGCTTGGATCTCAGACTCCTCCAAATCAAACGAGGTGGCATCTAAGTTCTGCAAGAGCCTGTCCCGGTTGTTGCTCTTAGGGATGACGGCGAGGCTCCTTTGTGTTGACCATCTCAGGAGAACTTGTGCGGGAGTCTTATTGTGCTTCTGAGCAATGGTGGTGATGGTAGGTTGCTCAAAGAGAGTGGGGGTATCGAAAGCCTTTTTCCAATCAAGTTCGAGGAAACTGGCAGGGCCGAATGAGGAATATACCGTCACAGCAATCCCCTCAGATTTGGCGAGGCGGATAAGATCGGGCTGAACAAGGTATGGGTGGTGCTCGATTTGGAGGGAGGCGGGCCGAATACGACAATAACGAAGCAAGTCGAGGATCAGGGCACCCTGGAAATTCGAAATTCCAATATTCTTAACCAGACCCTCATCGACGAGCTCCTCCATCGCCTGCCAGGTCTCCTGAATTGGTGCTCTGATAGGTTTGATGGAGCCGTCTGGTGTGTTCCAGCCACTTGGGTAGCTGACGGCGGGATCAACATATTCTAGGGCAACAGCTATGAAACTGGTGTTAGCATAGCACGTCGAAACATGAACGCTCCCTGAGAACAAAAGCATACGGAAATGGATAAGGAATAGATCAAAGTATTCCAAGCCCCACCACTCCAACTGCGTCTTGGTGATGGGCTTGACACGTTCCTTTTGATGGAAGGTGTTCCAGAGTTTAGACGAGATGAAAAGGTCTTCACGCTTTACGAGCCCCTCATCAATGGCACGCTTCACACCCTGGCCAGCCTCCTTCTCATTTCCGTAATCTGTCCCGCATATGTTAGCCCTGCAACTGAAAGAGGGTCTGGCGAGTAAACACATACCAAAAGCACCATCAAACAATCTGTAACCGGTCTTGATCGCGTTATAAACAGTGTCAGCACAGGTCTCGTTGGTGACTTTCCACAGACCGAGACCGACTAGAGGCATCTCCTGCCCCGTAGGTTGAAGTTTGATAGTAGGAACGTTGACCATTTCGAATCAGTGTGCAGGTTGTGATGAAGAAATTTGTGCTGATAGTCGGGTTTTCACTATTGATGATGTCAGAGTTGACACTGGTGGCAAAAGAAAGCCCGCAGAAATTGACTATTACCTAGAAAGAAGACAAACAAACAACGCAAAGATGTGGATAGATGTGTAGGGAGGGGGGGAGTAACGGGGAGGGCTTTTTATATGTAAGTTCCTGCTCTAAACTTTGAATGCACGTGGGAAGCCAGGAGGTTTTGGTGAATGGGTAAGCCACGGAAACTGTTAAGTGTATAAGGCGTGTGAGCGAATCAATTACCTTCGATGCGACTAGCTCGTGCATAAGGTCCCCACGGTGGGGTCTGTCTCTCTAGCTCGTTGGTTTCCTGACAGTGGGGTACCAGCAGCCAGTACTTCTTGTACATGGTATTTTTTGCGGGTCCGACCCCTGTGGTCAAAAACTTCAAGACAGAAAAAAAAAAGACAAGCTATGAACCTATCCACGCCATTCTATTGTATTTTAGATTTCTCATCGTCTGCCTAGACGTCAATGGAATGGGTCTGAGTTATGCGGGGGTCGGGAGCACGCTGGCACCTGAAAGTTATGATACAAGCATAGCTGCTGCACTGATTGAAGGTAATTGATGAAACACTCGATCCACACGCCAAAACTCAAAATTCCGCCCTAAAAGAGTGAAATATAGAAAAAGGGAAAGCCCAAGGCAATATCGACAATAGCTTTGGTTTTTCGGATGCTCGTCTGTAGAGATTCCATTGGGCGCCTGTCTCATCGTTCCCTTCTTTGAGAAATGGTCAGAAAACGCCCCATCCAGGAAGGAGACCGGGTTTGTCCAATTTCTCCTATCATCCGGTACCATCCACTACTGTACTCAGCCAAGAGCTCCACTGCCGGTACAGTTCCCCCACCTTTTCGGGGTGGGGAGCCATCACAACATGCTAGACACTTCCGCACGACAACTAAAAAAATGAAGGGATATGGCCAACTAGCCCCATTGCCCAGTTGTGAGTATCGTATATCCAATGGACACCCCTATTTAGCACAATTTTGGTGCACTCTACAGCGCAGTGATGTGCCCGAGTGCTCGGGTGTGATACTGACCAACAAGCTAAAGCACCGCTGACCACCTAGGGAGAGGGGAGAAAAAAAGCAGCTAGACTCGATAAATTGCCTAATTCAGCACCGATTTCCCCTAGCTCCCCAGAACGATAGCCATTCCTGGTGCTAAGCCCTTCTACAGGTGATCGTATTATTGTTATTACTCTATTTTGTTACGTCCTCGAATTTATTTGTTGGCATACACGTACAGGAAAATCCTTGCATGTACCCTGAGGTATGACCTGGAAACCACAAATAAACAAAAGAAACCTCAAATACCCCCTACAAGTATCTGGCAAGTAGAAGTCGAACACAGGGGGTGCCCTGGGAGCTGAATTTAGTATGGGCGCTCAGATGTGCACAGACAATCCGCCATACAAATCTTTGCCCCCTGTGTTCGGGTTATACATGCTAGGGACCTGTAAATATAACAAAATTAAATAATAGAAAACACGATCACTTACAACCTGAATTAGCCCCTTAGGGCTTCAGTAGCACAACCCATCACCTCAGGTCAGGCCCTCTTATAATAAATGGAAAAACACCTATCCTAACTGGAAAATTTATCCTATTCTGGATGCTGAAAGAATCCAAATCCTTCGTCCGCTTCCTTCGTCCCTCTCCTTGTTCCCGAGGGGTCAAGTGCGGTCCTGTGGTGTGCCAGTGTCGAGAATCTCTAAGGCTGGCACCATCCTTGCCCCTTCTAGGGCGGATAAACCGACTAGTATATGTTCTACGGGTGGTCATAGGGATATCGGTAGTTACATTGCGTGGGGATCGTGATGTATCTGCGCTTAGTTTCCTACACTCAGGCGACTTTAGTGTAGCAGTTGGCTATTATGTGTCCGCGGTATATGATCCAAATATCGATCCTTTCACGCAATATGCCAATGCCACGAGACAGGAAGTCGCGGGGCCATGGGGCCAGCGTACGGCCAGGTTAAACATCGACGACAGCTGCCGAGGTTGCCACTCAGTCAGCTTCTTCGTGACAGCTGACAGTTCCTTAGTAAAGAAAGGACCACAGTAAGGCTTGCCCAACAGAGTCATGGTATCTCACCCACGTGCAGGAGTTTTTGGACTGGACTGAGCTTATCACAGTATTATGGTTCCTAGGAACACAGTAGCCCAAAAGATAGATTTGGGAATTCCCGGTGCCACGATGGGAGGGAGCCCCACGACACTATCAGAGTGCGAGTTCAATAGGATTTGTTTATCCTTGTTTCGGAGGTGTAGGTGGCACAGATATTTAAGCATAATGAATTTTCCTGACTCCGGACCGCTACTTAAATTCCTTTCCTACGAACTGAGTCAGAGGAGCGATGAGAGGAACCAGGCACTGTGCATATGAGTACCCAAGCGGTGAGATTGATACATAACCATAATGCGAAAAGCAAAGGCGGTCGCCTATGGGGCCAAGAAGGATCGAGAAACAACGAGATAGCCTGATTCCTCATGGGCTGTATGGGGTATATGTAATGTCCAACGCATGACAGCTTGCGCTTTGAGCTCATCACAGATGCCAAGAGCGTCTACTCGGTTTCGATACCACTACTCTCACACGGCGATTTAGGACGCTCCAAATTGTTGACATAAAAAAGCTGGTCGGGTTGTTGGGACAGTTTGAGTTGACATATAAGCAATTGGGACAAAAAGATATTGCTTCATTTTCAATATGTAGCAACAACCCTTTACACTTAGGGCAAGGCTGTAGCTGTGCTACAAGCTTGGGCACTGATAAGAGAGAGTCTCTTACAGCTCAATGGTCATTTAGAAGTCAACAGTCCATGAGTAGAAGATCTAGAAACCTTGTCATATTAGATCATTTTACAAGTGAAAATGCATATAAATAAGCAATTTGTCATTCTACTACCCCTAGGTTTATATTTTGATTACTAGTACTATACCATCTCTGATTTAAGCTGTTCACTTGCTCCTTAGCTTCCACATTAAATCATATATATATCTCTAAGTTTAACTATTGTAGCTAATCCCATAAGTACTATAGTTCAGTCAACTGAATATCCAACAGAGTGTGACCACCTACCAAAATGGCTATCATGATGGAAAGATTTCATATATATTCCCATCATACCTACAACTCAATTTGCCAAAGGGTCTTGTATGCTAGAGTGTATTGTCTGAAGTTATAATATTTCCATAGCAACCACAAATAGGTTATTGAACTGTCAATAACTGTGGAATTAGGAGGCACTGTATTGAAGGAAAGAGCAAACGAGTAGCTACAAGCTGGACAGGAGTAGTTTCATATCACATACTAAATTATATATATAAGGCTGAAAATCTCATATGGAGATATGCCTAAAAGGGTCAATAGGCATAAAACTGCCAAAGCCGGGAAAGAGTGACAACAGGAAAAGTTAGAGTTTAAGGGTAATTGCCCTGATGGAGACTTTCTCGAAGATTGCGGAACGAATAGTCAATCGACGCCTTATGATGATTGCTTTTAAACTGGACATGTATTATATCGATCAGACTTGAAGCCTGCCACAAAGGTCCAGAGTAGATGCAGTCATATCACTGAAACACTGGGTCAATGGGGGTCAATTCGCCAGGAAGAAGGTCTCAATATTCTTCTTGGATGTGAAGGAGAGTTTTGAGAATGTTAACAATAAGATGCTCAGGGAGATCCTCGAAAGAAACCTGTAGGTCCCAACATACATAGGCGAAAGGATAGGGAATTTTGTCGCATTCCAAAAAGTCACACTGGCCTATACGGGCAGCTCACGAACGGAATATAAAATCGATCGTGGGATCCTACAAGGCTGACCCCTGTCCACGCTTCTCTTTGTGATATATGTTCGTGGGTTACACACAGCAGATAACCCAGAAGAGAGCTTTTCTAATTCATATGTGGACGACTTCCAGATTACAGTGGCATTCAGTTCATGGTACTGGAATTCGCGTTTGTGGGAGTGGGAGGTGGAAAGGATAAACAGGAGATCAGAGGATCTGAACCTTTACTTCAGTATCGCGAAGACAGAGCTGGTGCACGGGAGAACGCCAAAAGAGATGCAAGAGGTTTATGAGAGTCAGATATGTTTTCAGTCTAACGTTATACAGCCAGCTGGGAGAGTGGTAAAGTGGCTAGGTTTTTGACGGGGCGATAACGAAGAAACAATGACATACTTAATGAAAAGGCTGGCGCTTACACAGGCTACCTTCTTTAGAATTCAGAGATTGTCGATGCCAGGAAAAGGACTTTCGCCCTACGGGATGAGATCATTGGCCAAGGGCATCCTATTGCCAACCATGCTTTATGGGGCGGAGATCCTCACCCCAGGCATTAACATAATGAACAAGACGCTGAGGTTTTGCAATTGAGTCCTCATATGGATAACCAACGCCTTCTTCTAAACCAACCTGACGGCTTTGTCAGCGGAGGCAAGTTTAGCAACGGTGAGACTCTACCTGCTACAAGTGTCCCTGAAGGCAGCAGTCCGCATAACGTCTAGCATCGCATGAAATCAAATCGCGACCGCAATGCTGCCTGGGGGCTTCCCACATCTCGACAGCTTCAGATACCCCACGAATAGGAGGATGGCTTTCGACAGAGGTTGTAGTCTATGCACAAAGGTTTGGTGCTCAACTTCTACCACCTTGGTCCAGGTCCGCATCCCGATTGATGAAATAGAGACTACAGCTGCTGGGATATACCTGTCAAGGCCCAATTCGGTTAAGACAAAGCGACTCACAATGGTACAAGAGGAGGCCACGAAGGAGTATATCGAGGCCAGGGAGTGTGTTAGGAAAGAGGTATATGAGTGATGAGTACAGGAGGCATACCATGTAACCTACTCCCAAGTATATCGAGAATCCCAAAGGGACTCTGAAGATACTATAAGGATTGGGGGAGAAGCGTCGATGGATTGGTTTTCAATAGACAAGGTGAAAGGTATGGAACTAATAGAGTGACTGTTCAAATTGTAGTATTAAAGATGATAGTCCGGTAAGGCTTGAGAGTCCGAATCCTTACAGGATTGTAGGCTCTTTAAATACAAAAGATTGTAGCTAGAAAACCAAACAAAAGCGCAAACATCCTGTCCAACAAACATGTTATCAGAGGCAGCATTGCAAGGCAACTATATTCCAAAAACAGAGGGTTAAAAGCGACAGGATGGAGCTAACAAAACAAATAATGGAATCCAAACAAGAAGAAATAAGAGATCGCAAACACTATACCAATCTATTAGATATAGCAGGAGGATAGCATTACCCAAATGTGTGGAAGCAAGGAGGGGTAGTGATAAGTAATAAAGGCAAGAATAACCAGTTAGGAAGTCATAACCAAGAAGGAAGGAACAACCAAACAGTAGCCCTTATCAGGTATAAACCAAAATAAGTAGTAACCAACATCAAGTCAGCAGTAATTATAGAAACATAGTAGGATTTCGTTACATACCCGGAGTACTATATATATAATGACCGCCGTACCGTCCTTGCTGGAATTCCATGATGCTTCTGAAATTCCAGGCCAGTAGGATATACTAGATGAGATCGAAGGAGCGTTATTTAAGAGGGTAGGCTAGCTGGTCTAGCCAAGACCAGGATCCGACTTGTGACTTATGTCAAAAGTTAGTTCAGAACTTCGAACACATGATTACTGTTTGCGCGGGCCTAGCTCGGCCAAAGGAGGGGGTAGATCAGGGGATGATTAACTCAAGCCCCTGCTCAGCCCTATGGGAAATAGGTGATCAGGGGAAAGCACTGATGAATGGTTTTGTTTCCTTTCTAATTCAGAATAGGTTGGACTTTCCAGTTTAGTTGGGAATTTTTCCTTTTATGAGAGACTCAGACTGAGGTCCTGATTTGGAAATTTCACCCTGTGGCTGATGACTTGATGTTTATGATAGTGTTTTCTATTGTTTTTTGTTATTTTATGGGGGAGGTGAAGTTTCCTATGTTATTAGGGTTTTTTTAGGCCATACCTTAGGGTGAATGTCTGGATTATCCTGTACTTAGTGCGAATAAAACCACGGATTTAACAAAAAAAAAAAGAAATCTCATATGGAGATCGAGAGGGTAAGGTTAGGTGTAACACTGATGCAGATCGGTTGGTATAGCAAGTCAATTCTCTGCCTAATCTGGTCCCAGAGTGGAAGAATAAGGAAACTAACTAGAGAGTTGTGCACCAGACATGACAACCAGAGGTACATAGACAGAAAAGGTATAATACTTAGGTACGAAGTGAGTAAGGGTAACCTGACTAGACAGGATAAACTTGACACTGACTTAGGTAGTGTAACCCAGTTAGTCAGAGTAACCTACAGCTCCATTCAGGTAGGGTAAGTTGGAATAAATCGTAGGTAGGATAACCCTATAAGACAAGGTAATCCAGTTCTACAGTTACACAAGGTAACTGCTTAGGCAGGGCAATTGGAGAGACTAATGAATAGTATGTAAGCAGTATAGAAGCCACAAGAGGCACAAGACTTTTGAAGGCAAGTGTATCATAGTCATGGAAACCATTTTACTGAATCACTAGTTACACGGGTCAGTTTGGTAGAATAAAAAGGCGTTATACAAAATTTCAAAGATATATGAGACCTAACAGGGCATAGTTACCCTACTGTACTATTACACAAAACCTAAAATATTAGATGATTAATAGAGAAGTGTTTTAAAGCATTTTAGAAACCCAACTAGTACATAACTACGATTGCCAGTGGCTATTGTTACAAGTGAAGAGGTGTCACAGGGGAAACAGGCGAATATAAAGGTAGTCGTGCAGGTCGCTATATAAAGCTGTATAGGTTGTCAGGGTCTAGCAGAGATATCGAAGTCGCATAGAATATACAGGAGTAGGTGACGGCCAAAAATGGCAAGTTACTAGCACCGACATCAGAATGCATACCAGGGACACTCTAGGTACCGAATATCCCTATGGGCCGTGTGAGACTCGTAGTCATTAAGAGAGGCTATAAGGTCGTCGGAGATGAACTAATCTTGGTTTGTTAAAAGCTCAAAAGGTTAAGCAACTGAAACTCCAGTGCAATACCATTACTAACTCACGATAAAGCTGACATATAAGGGCATTCGGTCTTATTACAACTCCTGTAATTAACCAACCCTTAACTATTAGTAGCACCCATGAAGCTACCACAGTTGTGCAACATCCTAGGAGAGCTATATACTTACAAGAAAAGTTGCCAATAGGCCAAGTAGACCAGGAAGACTCTCAGACATGTAATAAGACGAAAACGTTCCGCTTGGCTGCTGAGTGTTAAGGGCCATGGTTGGTCATATGTGGAGTTGACGGTAGGCTACTAAAAATGTCCACGATAAGAAATGTTTTTTTCTCCTACAGATATATTGAAGATGCATTACAGAAAACGAATCCAGATAGGCTACTCTCCTTCTCTGAGCATTCAGCATGCTTCTGCTCGTTATTCTAGAGGAGCAAGTTATCCATAGCCCTAAATGGAGAAGGGTGCTGAAGAACTATAAAGTCAAGATATGAGTCGTTGGCTTTTATAATTATACTTAAATAATGGTAAATGACACTGGACTCTCATATTCAACCCTCCTGACAAGAAGAACTTAATTGAGTAAACCTCGGGCTTAAAAAGAGTAACTTTTATTATCTTAAACCAATTAGTATTGTCTTTACCTTCTGTGAATTTAACAAAGAGGCTTGGGTGTGGTTGCAAATATAGGGTCCATCAAATACAGGCTGCCTCAGTTACATTAGGAATACAGGAATGAGACAGTGGAATCCAGTACTCGGAGCAGTCAATCAAGCACTGATACCCTGCTCATACACCTCCAGACTGCTTGTTTGGCTGCAAGTTACGTGTAGCACCTGTAAGTATTTTGTCCAGTCACTAAAGGGCTAAAAATAAAATACCTTCATATAATACAATATATCTCGCAGCTGTCCTCAGGGCTGGATGTTGTTTCCATAGTGTATGCAGATGGAGACTCACCTGAGCACAAGCGGCTGGATCAAGTCCATCGGAGAAGGTGTACGGAAAGCATGTCCTATCAATACAGTGCAGACTGGTATGATTCCTAGCTGACAGGATACTTATAAATGATATTGAGAATATGATGGGTAGATTTCTGGCAACCTTATAGAGCATACTCAGACTATAAGATAATACCTATCTAGCTTAACAGACTACACAGAACATATTGATCGGAACAGGAATAACTTTAAAATACCCAATTGGACCGCTTATAAGTTAAAGTCAACCAAAATCCTTCTGCAGGAAGCTGGAATAACTGGTAATATCCATATTAGTTGGCACCCGAACTGTCCACCAGGAGGTATAGGAAGCAAGTGGTAAATTCAATAATGCACTACCTTAGTTTTGGGTACCGAATAAGTAACAATCTCTTTCACAGTTAAGTTCATCATTTTAACCAACCTACTGGTAAGTTTCAAGGAAATGCTATAAGAAATCTATTGATAGTAATAGGATAGGGAGAGAAGTGCCGATGGATGAGCATTCAATAGATAAGGTAAAATATTATGCAAGTAATAGAGTAACTGTCAGACTACACTATGGTTAGTTTGGAACAAACTAAGATATATCTGGAGGAGGTTCAACGATAACTAACTCGATTCAACACTGTTAGGACCTCACATGAGGAATAGTTAACAGAGATCTCTAAAGGGTGTTAAACAGCCAGTGATGACAATATTGTCTGCCTCAGTAAGTCCTATCTTTACGTAGTGTAGTTTCTTGCCAACTGAAAAAATGTACAGTAACTCTGCAACCAAGTATATCGAAAACTCAGTCAATTGACATCTGCTCCTATTAAGTCCTGGAGCATGGCTGCCTTTAAATCCAGGTGCCAGCTTGTCCAAATCCTTGTCAATAGAACAAACTTGAAGAGGCCTTACTATCCCTTAAAATATAATATAAAACATCTCCAGTATCAAAGGGATACTTGAAACCAAATATGAAATATATCTTGTAACAACCAGATATACAATACCCAACATACAACAAACTCTATCAAATGACACTTAAAACTTGCAGTAAAAAAACTAGCCCTTTACCTGGCCTACTAGTTTCTCCTTGCCTTGTCAGCCTTAACTATAGAAAGCAATACCAGTAAACCTTGAAATTAAAACAAATGTTTCCAAATCCTTAGAAAAATGTTCCGAAAATAACAAAATCTATTCAAAACCAAGTTCTTATAGGTATTCCATCGTGAGAGACTGCAGAGTGATCATAATCATTGTTGTGCTAAGGATTCCAGAATTCAGAATCCACCTTGCTATTATCAGCAAACTCAACTAAGTCACGTGTCTTTAATATTAATCCAATATTGATATATCCTCTGGTCACTGGGAACTCGTTACCAGGCCTGTTGTCTGTTTACTATTCCTGCACAAGGTCTCTCATGTTTTCTAATTCTTTTACTGGTACCCTGCTGTTTTCTGAAGCGGAATATATGTGACATTTAACCAGGAATTAGTCTTCTTTATAATGATACCACTAGTCCAAATATTCTTCAACCTCCTATTTTAGTAATTTTTACACTTGACTCTGTACTGGTTTCGCAAAGCCTTCGCCTGGGAACCTATATTCAGTAGTCTTTATGAACTTCCTAACATTGGAGCAGTGAAATCATCCCACCTGGTGCTGGTAGATCATGGTGCCCATCTTTGCTATCTACCTCTGTGGGTGAGAATAGTATTCCAAGATTTCCAAAGGTCTTTGCCACCTTGGTTCCAACTTCATGTTTCTTCCTCTCTCTGTAGCAATGAGATCTCCTCCCACTAATAATTGCTTGCCCAATCTAACCACTTTAATGGTGTTTCTTCTTATTTGTGTCATCCTGGTACTCAAATATCTATCCACCCAGACTGGGTAGTTGACTTGATTTGACAACTCTTACTGTCTCTTCATGAAGTCCTCACAGTAATGTACCTGTGTATTCCTGACTTTGAAAGTCAACAGCATTGAGTATAATTATCTATGGACTAGTATGTCAACTGACATGTTCAAATTAGAAGAATATTTAGCATTGTCGTAAGTTGGTAGTTTATGATGCACTAGTAACAAGTTGTTCTGGCCCTTATTGATAACATTCCTTAAGGCGTTTTTAAGCTCTCTGAATTTCATTTCCACCTGGCTATTGCTTGCAAAGTGTAGAAGTGTTGCCTTAATCTCTATGAGACCCAAAGACTTCCTACCTCTGGCCCAAAATTGTAAAGTAGAGCAGGAATCAGCATTGTTGATAATCAAAGAGGGTACCACATAGGCAGAAAAAACTTAATGTTAAAGTTAAGCTAAGGTGTCAATGGCCTGACAGTTAGAATGAGTAGGAATAAACTTTGTAAATCGTACTGTTCAAGTAACCACTACTACTACAATATTGCGCTAGAGGGATCCAGACTTGGAGCTTAGTCATGTAAGTTTGATAGGATGGGACATGTATAGCTCTGAAGGTACTGCGATAGTTTATGCCTCTCCGTCTGATAGCTTGTTGCATTCCTTATTTATTGTGCATCGTCATACTGACATACACAATCTTGGAAATCTTTACTCCTCTCTGGCAAGAATGTGTATCGGTTGCACAGGCAGGATTGCTATCGGTGTGGTAGTGTCTCTTCATGTGAAACTATGCCATGGTTATCTCGCCAATACTTATTTGGTTGACTGTGTGAGTCTTACACTTGTAAAAGCAATCCTTACTGCTTCTGGTTATTACATGCATCATTCCTTCACTGATTTTATTGTTGGATAGCTTGCCACCTATGCTTCTGTTGCTAGCATCTGAAACCTGCTAATTGACCTCCTCATTATGATAGGCCTCCATTATCTGTTTTCTTCAAAGGGTGATGATTTCTGCCTAGACAGCTGCCACATCTAACTCTTCCTAGACTGGTTGAAGGCGTGGACTTCCTGCACCTCCTTCTCCTCAGGTACCTTGCAAAGAGTTCATTTGTTGTGAGGTAAGGTAAGTGGTTGAATAACTTGAATATGCATATGTTAACTGAGTGCTCTATTGGAGTAGTGTGGGCATTTCAGTTCTGGTGCTTGTCTTTAATAAGGGTAATTGATGTCCATATACTCATCTTCTGTAGCTATACATATACTGAGAGGAGTAAAGAGTCTCCTTGCTCCACATATATTAGGTATAGGTATAGGATAAAGAAGGTTGTTCCTGGCCTCACAATCAGAAACGGCTTCTAATTGGACTATCTTTTGTCGTATCTTATCTTTCTTAGGCATACAAGACCTTGCAAATGACTTAGGGAATCTATAAGCTCTATGCTGAACCTGCCAGGTCAATGATTCAGCTCTGCCCTGGCATTGGCCCTACTTGCCATGATTTGCAGCTTGTAGAGTTGCTAGCTCTTGTACAAATTTAAGGCATTGAAACATCTATTTTATGACTATATACATTGTGGCTTTTTGTCTAAGCTAATGCTATTCACAGTGTATATGAGAGGGCCTCTCAGGATATTCAACACAGGTGGAATGTACTGATTCTGTGAGGAACATGAGAGGGATCATCCTGTTGAAAATAAGTAAGGCCAAGTTGTCCCATTGGGCAATTGAGTAAACATGAAGTAGCCTACTTCTGTAGTGGTTAACAGTAGTATGAAGTGCCAATACGATCCAATTTTGTTCAACACAGCTATCGGACCAGGCTATTAAGAACAGAGTCTGAAGACAAGATGGTAGCCTACTGATCTTGGACACATGTCATGCTAATAGCAACCCTCAGTACTAAACAAAATGCAATATAGCAGATATAGTTAACAAGTAATCTATAACTTGTGTATTAAAAGAAACTATAATGAGATTCTGAACTCAACAGTTGTAGTTTGAACAGCAGAAAAATATATGGTGTCTACTACAGAGCTGGCTTGAATACCCAAAGAGGAAGAGTAGCACAGTGGGCACCAGAATCTGTTTGTGGAAGAGATTTTTCAGAGTCGAGGTGCGTTCCTACTTCTATTGCAATAAAGAAATTAGGAACAGTATTTGGTTAGTATTAGAGATAGAGGTAGTATGTAAACACTCTGACAAGGGATATAAATATCGTAGAGTCTCGTGAGTTTTACCTATTATTGAGTAATGCACTTAAGATCTTGGTAATATTATAAGATTTCCTAGAATAACCACTTATTCAGTTGGTATACTATGCTGAACCTCAACCCACTAGTGGTCCTGCAAGATGATGGACAGGAATGGTTTATTATGCCTATAGGGTTAAATGGGACCTATAGGTACATCGACAGAGGAAAGGTACTTAGGAACTGAATTAGGTAGGATATTGCAGCAAGGCTAGGTAACTCTGGAGCACATTTGAGTAGGGTAACCTGGTTGGGCAGGGTAACATGGAGTCAAGGTTGGGTAGGATAACCTGCTAGGACAAGGTAACCCTGGAACAGAGTTACGTAGGGTAAGACAGTTTAACTAGGTAACTGGCTGCAATAGGTAGACAGGTTAACAACTTAGACAAGGCAACTATGGATTGGCAGAAAATCAGGTAAGTGGTTCAGGGGCCGCATTGTCTTGTAAATCATAGAAACATCCTTAAGATTGGTCACTAGATGAGTGTTAACAATGGAGATGTTACACAAGTAGTTATGTAGACCTAAAGGGGCATAACAAGAACATCTAGGACAATTTGGACTATGGGCAGAATGAGTTACCCTTCCTTAATTTCCCAGTATGTGGAGAGAAATCTCAAGTTACCAACTGTAATTTTAGTTGAAATATGTAACTCTACTAGCATCACCCCAAGGTGATTTGAGATGTTGTAGCAACCCAACAAGCCCCTATAGCCCAGGCGTTTACAATTTGAGTCCATATAGTAAAGCACAACCGTTGATAAAACCCTGACAAAGAGTTAGGGCAAAGGAGGTCATCTAACACTGTATACATCACGGCTGTCTATCCAACAGGATACTGTCAGAAAGATATATATAGGAGGTGGGAACGGCCGCCCTAGGGTAGTTCTTAGTATTGTCACCAGTAGGTTCTCAGAGGGGACTCTAAGTGCCGTTTATTGCTATAGGGGGAATAGGAGTCCTTCAAAATAGCCCTTTAGGAGTCAGAGACCTTTGGAAGAATGTCAGTATAATACTCTACTAGTTAAGAAACAATAGCTCAAGGTGTATTTCAATAACGAGGGAGATTACAGTACTTAAAAGGTGGGCAGTGTTATCACTGTTAAGCTAGTCTCCTTAATATAGGCTATTAGTCATGCCCAATTAGCCAAATCAGTAGCAATACATATCACAGGAGCTATGCTGGCATAAGAAGAGCTGCAAATAGGCTATGAGGACCAGGTTGGTTGGAATGGTGGTCTAAACCAAAATACTGAAGGGCTACTGTATCTCATAACTAGGTATATGTAACCGGTATTGGTTACTATTGCTAAGGCTGACAAGGCTAACGGAATATAGCAGGGCTAGTTAGGGGATTAGTTTGTTTTGTTATTGGTTTCAAGTATCATTTGATACTCAGTTTGTTTTATGTTGGGTGTCATGTATCAGGCTGATACCCGATATGTTTAATGTTTTATTTCATGTATTGGGATGATACATATTTTGTTTGCAGTACCGTTCAGGTGCATCAGGCATTGTTTTATTGGGGGAGTTTACAAGCGGAGCTTGGTTATATCCTTTGATTGGAAATCAAATGGAAGGATATAGAAAGCTTTGGAAAAGCGAGATCATGTATTTAAGACTGCCCCTCTGGAGCTTAGATAGGGCAGACTTCGACAGACAGAGTTTTCAATATACTTGGTTGAGCAGTTACTTCTTTTCAGTTTGCACGAAACTACAGCAAGTAAGTCTAGGA
This sequence comes from Tuber calosporum, assembly GCA_003316355.1. Taxonomy (NCBI): domain Eukaryota; kingdom Fungi; phylum Ascomycota; class Pezizomycetes; order Pezizales; family Tuberaceae; genus Tuber; species Tuber calosporum. The sequence goes on from QFET01002396.1 coordinate 28,721, forward strand.
CTTAGCGTAGTCGGCGATATAGTAAACGACGGCTCTTTGACAACCTATCGAGATCTCCGGTAGCTATCACTCACTTGAAGTCCCGGCAGTTTGGCATCTGAGTTGGTTATCATTATACCTTACCGAGACGCATCCCTTTGGTGCCTGATACACCCAGGGAGTCATTACATTTTTTTAACTTCTACAAGTAGTTGAGTTAGAAGCAGGCAGAGGTGAGGAAACCTCAGGCTTGCAGACAGTTGCCCAGAATAGGTGATGAGCGACTTCAGACCAGGTCAGGTAAGCAGATCCTGCGACAGGAACTTACCAAAAAGATAGGCAGTCAGAGCTCCAAAGGCGAACAATCTAAAGTATCCGGCTTCAAAGTAGATGAAGCAGGAAGACAGTTATCAGGAGACCATGCAAAGCAATTGCTAGCGGAATCAGCGAAAGAACTAGCCAATGAGAAAGCCAGAACTCTAGGAGAGTTCCCCCGTACGCCAAAGGGGTGGAAGGGAAAGCAAGTAGCAACACCCAAAGACGATCCAAGCAGCTCAGACTGCGAAGTGAGCTCAGATAGCTCTCGTGATTCAGACGATATATTGAAACCAGGAGCTAGTTATGCTCCAGTGGCTAGAGAGCCAACACCAGCAACTACAGCGAAGCTTAGCATCAAGGTTCCTACACCAAAGAAGTTCAGTGGTGAAGGAGAGGACCTTAAACCAGAAGCGTTCGATCGTTGGTACCAGTTAGTCCAGTTATACCTAAGACTACACATAGTCAACTCCAAAACAGACCGAGCGGGAGACTATTGGATATTGTACACAGAGGGGAGAGCTCAAGAAGTAGCTTTCTAGGCGGCAGAAAACTAAGGCGAATACTTAACCAGAGATCAGCTTATTGATTGGTTAAGAGAACGATTCCAGTCATCTAGACAGAAGGATGACCTTTACAAACGATTCCACGAGATTGAGCAAGTCAAGCATGGGAAGACGCAGCGCATCACAACTGTGGCTACAGACCTGTTGATGTACCGATCATGACTACCAGAAGGCACCATTTCAGCATATGCCTTCATCCAAAGGTTCTTCCAAGGCATGCACCCTAGGCTAAGGCAAGATGTCGAAACATGTTATGATTCAAGCGAAACAATCCCGACCAAGATAGCCTATGCAGAGAGAGTCGATGCAATCTTCCACGATACAGGAGCCTATGGAAAGGAAAAGCAGAAAGATTGATACAAGGAAGACAACACCAAGAAGGACAACAAACCTCAATGGAAGAAAAAGGAATCAAGCAAAACGAAGACTCCAAGCGAAAAGGGAGCATGCTTTACAGTTGGAGGTAAAGGACATATGGCAAAGAATTGTCATAATAAAAACGATAAAGGCAAAGGAAAGACACCCAAAAAGGAGACATCATCGAATCGAGTTGAAGAAGCCAGCAGCGAAGATGAGGTATATGTCAATGCCTTAGAGGTCGAGACCAATGCATCTGCACAGAACACGCTACCCAAGTGTGATAAGAGTCATACAGCATTGGAAGCAATGATCCTGATTAACAGCAAACAGGCGAGAGTCCTATTTGATACAGGAACAATAGGAACAGACCTAATAAGTGCAACCTTTGTCACTACACATGGAATTCCATTTACCGAAATGGCAACTCCTGCAACCATTCATATGGCTATGAAAGGGTCACGATCTGAATCCCAGAGAGAATGCAACGTCAGCATAGCAATTGGGAAGATCAAGACTACTGGAAATAGAATGATGGGGGGGAACTTAGCCAAGTACAATGCCTTGATTGAAATGCCATTCCTATCGCGAAACAAAGCATCGGTCGAATGTGGAAAACTGAGGATTCATTTTCCTGACCATCAGATATGGATAAATTGCACACCAACAAGTGCCAGAATTCGAGCAGCTGTGACAAGCATAGAAGAGATAATGGAACAATACCCAAAGGTATTACCAGACCCGATTCCTGAAAGGTTACCACCCTTGAGGAAAATCAACCACCGAATCAGAATGAAGGATCCAGAGAATCTGAAGACGATGCCAACTTACTCAGTACCAGAAAAGTACGAGATTCGACTCAAGGCATGGCTCGACCAGAAACAGCAAGAAGGAGTTATCGAATGAGCAGAAATGCCAGTAGCAGCACCAATGTTAGTATCAGTCAAAGGGAAGACTGATGGCAGGATTAGATGTCTAACAGACCTTACAGCGAGAAATGACAATACGCGGAAGGATGACGAACCTATTCCGAACCAAAGGAGATTACTTAAGGCACTAACAAGGGCGCGATACATGAGCAAGATTGACCTAAGCGACGCCTATTTTCAAACCAGAGTGCACCCTGACGATGTTAAATATAACAGTTTCAAATCACCCTTGGGGGGTTTCGTTAGCAAAGTTATGTTACAAGGAGACATGAATGCACCAGGAACATTCATGAGGATCATGTCAGATCTACTCGCAGACTACCAGGGAGAATTTGTGTGGGGGTACATCGACGATATACTGATATACTCCGATACAGAGTCCGAACACTTGAAACACATTAAAGCGGTTTGTGACAGGTTGGAGAAAGCGGAGTTCTTTGTGAGCAGAAAGAAGTCGGACTTCTTTGCAAGAGAATTACAAGTACTTGGCCACGTCATGGATGACAAGGGGCTTAGAGCATCCCGTGAAAAGATCCGGAGGATTGAGGAGTGGGAAACACCGAAGAATAAGAAACAACTTCAGGAGTTCCTAGGATTGGTAAACTACATTAGTCAATTCCTACTACACATTGCTACTATAACAGCACCCTTGACGGATCTTACCGGAAATGAGGAGTTTGTGTGGACAGCTACACATGATCAATGCATCGAGAGTGTGAAGGAAATCGCTAAACAGAATCAGGTGATAAGAACGATCAACCACACCTCAGGACAAAAGATATGGCTCATTACGGATGCCTCTGACTCAGGGGTTGGAGCTTGGGTAGGACAAGGAGACACAGCTGAAACGGCGAGGCCTTCGGCATTGCACAGCAGGAAATTCACCCTCTCACAATTGAATTACGGAACTACCGATAAGGAGGCACTGGCTATTATGGATGCTTTAACCTCCTTTGATTACATTCTTGCAGGGCATGAATTTACGATCATAACCGACCACCAACCATTGGTGTACCTGAAGACAGCCAAGAACCCCTCAGTCAAGCAGCTGAGGTGGCGAACCCATTTGGGAAAATACGAGGCAAAGATATGTTATAGGCCAGGGAATAGAAACTATTTAGCAGACGCTCCTTCCCGTCTTTATAAACAATTTGATCCAGAACCAAACTACGCTCAAGTCCCTACCAACGAAGAAGATTCAAACCCTCACACCATAGCTTTTACATCCTCAAATATGTTGCGCTTTGAACCACTTCCTGTTGAGGACCCACTTTCCTCGGATAACTCAGATTGCTCTATCAGGGCTGGAAACGATTGGGGAGACATAGTCACCCTTGAGATTAGCGATGATGAGAGATATCATGCAGCCATGCACTGGAGCGCATGCTACGATCGTCAGTGTACCATCCATGAGGACGAGAAACTTAGAGACAACATAGTTCTACCTGAGCTAGTCTCTAGCTACGAAGAAAGGAATAGCATCTTGCTACCTCCACGGCCGGTATTGGACCTGGATGCTATCAGACGACGTTTGAACAAACAACTAGGAGACATGAGTTCGGATTATCAGGACCAGGGCAGTCCCTACCAACAACTACCAAAGGATCCTAAGCGGCCCCTCTACTCCTATGCGGCAATAGGCCAACCAAGGCTTATACCAGTCATCGAACCACCTACTCTACCTAACCACCAGCATACAGTCTACGAGCTTTAAGAGGACGAGGAGGAGGAAGTACCACGCCTGGAACGAGTACACGATGCACGGGATACGGCAGCAGTAGTGGCAGAAATGAGCAGCCAATGGAGAAGACAGATGGTGGAAGCCTACAGGAGCGATGACCTATACAAGCAGGCTTCTGACGCTAGCAACACTGGAAGAGGTGGCAAGCTATCCCACTATAGGATCAGTGATGGACTAATGTATGCAACAACCAGGGGTGGTCAAGATTGCCTATACATACCTAATGGACATGCAGTGAATGGAGTGACACTCAGGGAGATCGTTATAGATGAGATTCACAACCGAGGACACCATAGCGCAGATAGGAACCTCTGCTATACTACAGAATACATATTCTGGCCCGAGATGAGGAAGGACTTTCCAGACTATATTCGCCAATACGATTTATGCACAAGGAATAAGGAATGCAACAAGCTACCTGAAGGGGAGGCAAAGTCTATGCCTGTACCCTCAGAGATATTTACCTCCAACGCTATGGACTTTACAGAACCATTCAACAAGTCTGGAAACAACAAGTACGAAACAGTACTAGTGGTTGTCGATAGGGCAGTTGGATTCATTTGGTTTATCCCTACACTTTCAAACATTTAAGCAGTCGAGACCCTCAACCTCCTCCGGCACCATATTTTCACTCCACATGTAGTACCTACATCGATTATCAGCGCTGCTGACCCATATTTAACCTTACGATCTTGGGCCTAAAGCATGAAGTCTTTGGGGATCGAACATATCAAGGCAGTACCTTGACACTACGAAACTAATGGCCAGGTTGAGAGAAAGATTAGGGAACTTAAGACCGCCTTAAGGAATGTTGTTAACAAGCGCCAGAACAACTGGTTACTTGCACTTCCAGAGTTAGCAGCCTACGAGAATGTAGGACATTCTGATGTCCTGAACATGTCACCATACAAAGCAGTGTATGGACGAGATTACCCTATGCTGTCGACTATCAGAGTCAGAAACACCCAGGTTGCTGCCTCCGATGACTTCCTGAACAGACACTAGGAACTGCGCAATGAGGCCTACCAATCTGTCAAGATGGCGAGATTTAGGAGTACCAGGATGGCAGCAAGAAGAAGGACCACCCACAAACCCATTGATGTGGGCGAATGATTGTTAGTCTACGGAGACCTGTTCGCTACAGAATCTGGTAGAAGCAAGAAACTCGAACCCAGATGGCGAGGACCCTTCGAGGTGTTGCAATACGACTCCCACACACAGAACTACTCAGATAAGATGGACGCTAGGATATACCGCCACAAGGAAGGAGTATTTCATTGCTCTACGGTTAAGAGGCTCATGGAGAACGATAATGGTAGGGTCCCTGTAGAGCCTATGCGAAACCAGTGCCCATTCTCATTGAAGAAGTACCGGAATGGGAAGTTGAACAAGTGTTGGATCAGTGCCAGCACTATGGACGAGACCAGTTCCTTATTAAGTGGAAAGGTTATGCAGATTCTGAGAACAGCTGGGAGCCTGTCGAAGGATTAGAAAACGCTAGGAACCTTGTCCATGATTGGTGGACAGACAATTATCCAGGCGACGAGTTTCCCATCATTACGGGATATATCCAGATCGGATTCACGCCAAAGACGCCAGTTTACGGGGAGTTCACTGATGAAGGAGAGGTGTACGATGGGTTTTGGAAACCCTATTTGGAAAGCGACTATGAGGACTCTGGAGTCTCGGATGATGGCGAGATTATCCAGACCTGGTTTTGATTTTTCGCAATTAGAGATATTGTTTTTTGAGTTATTTTATTTTTGGAAACAGTTGTTTTGTTTCCAGGGTGTAACCGGTATTGGTTACTATTGCTAAGGCTGATAAGGCTAACGCAAACTAGCAGGGCTAGTTAGAGGATTAGTTTGTTTTGTTATTGGTTTCAAGTATTGTTTGATACTTAGCTTGTTTTGTTATTGGTTTCAAGTATCATTTGATACTTAGTTTGTTTTATGTTGGGTTTCATGTATCAGGCTGATACCGGATATGTTTTATGTTTTGTGTGATGTATCGGGATGATACATATTTTGTTTGCAGTATCGTTTAGGTGCATGAGGTCTTTGTTTTATTGGAGGACTCTACAAGCGGAGCTTGTATATATCCGTTGATTGGAAATCAAAGGGAAGGATATGGAAAGCTTTGGAAAAGCGAGATCATGTATTTAAGACTGCCCCTCTGGAGCTTAGATAGGGCAGACTTCGACAGACAGAGTTTTCAATATACTTGGTTGAGCAGTTACTTCTTTTCAGTTCGCACGAAACCACAGCAATTAAGTCTAGGACTTAGTGTAGCTGGCGATATAGTAATTGACGGCTGTTTGACAACCTATCGAGATCTCCGGTAGGTAACACTCACTTGAAGTCCAGACAGTTTGAGATCTGTGTTGGTTAGTCTTATACCTTACCGAGACGCATCCCTTTGGTGCCTGATACACCTAGGGAGGCCTTACAGTATAAGTGCAAAGTTGCATTGTCACTTAGTCTCAGATAACCAGGCGATGTGAAAGCTTTTTCTTTGGTAAGAGATTGTTGTAATGCATAGTAGATTGCCATTCAGATTTAATGGACGTATCTCACCTAAGTGATCTACAAACCCATAAGTTAATTGTAGAAGGGTAATGTATCTAAAGAACCATGCTTGGAGAAGGTACTCTTTAACCATTGGACTCTGGATGTGTGTCTCTGGCTTTATATTGCTAGGTAAGTAAATACGAATGGCACTCTACTCGAAACACTAAGGATCCGTGGGAGAACAAGTTGAATTGAGTGGAGCTCCAGCTTTATGATAGGCAGTTTTACCACTTAATTCATTAGATTTATCTTTACTCACATGGATTTTGCTTTGAGTGTTTTGCTACAGTCATAACCTTAGGATCCTTCTTCCTACATGGTGCCCATGTTACATCTACCAAGACAATCTTTACTACTTTACTATAAATGGTTCTTAGGCAATCTCCATGAACTAATAAAGGTTTTATGCCAAGTTTGATTATATTGTCTTTAGAATTAATGACTTTTAATTATATATATATATTTTTCCTAGTTACAGCGACGTAATACAAGACCTTGGTCACCTCCACGTCATGCCTCAGGAAATATACAAACTTATTGCAGCTGGCTTAACCTTGGCTGAGTCCTTTACAGAGCTCTGTCCTCATGTCTACCTCTCCTGCTTTGAAAAAGTACTATAAGACAGTATCTTGGAGATAGAATTCCAAGATGATCTTTACAAACCCTCTTGGTTCACCAATCATCTCCTTGTTTTCTACCATAATCAGGTGTCGAAGATTTGTACCCTTGTTTTTAGTCCTACCTGTTTGTAGAACCCATTTCCTTATTTAAAGACCGTAGATTAGTTAGTTTAACTTATTGAAACTGAGCCCAGCCAATGGATCTGTCAGGACATGGAGAGGAAAGGGACAAAGCAGTGGTAAAGTGATATAACATCCTTTGGTACCTGGATTAAAGAAAGGTACTTAGGCCCTCAGTTAGGTAGAGTAACACACCTAGGCCGGGTAGCCCTGATCTACTTCTAACTAAGATAACCCTCTTAGACAGGGTAAACCGGTACTAGAGTTAGGTAAGGTAACCACTGCCACAGTAAGACAGGTGACAGCTTAAAATGGAAACGGTGATATTCAAGAAGAAATGTGACAGCGAGGGAGTAGTTGTCAAGCCCTGCACATCTGGGTAACTACTTGACTCATGGTCCCTGGAGTGAGTGTAGTCAAAGGAGATATTCCACAGGTTCTTTTGACAATAGATTATGGGTATTAGACAGACATCCACCGTGATTTGTGCTATGATTAGGGCAATCTACCTTTGTGAGGACTTCACATATGTGAAGAGTGGTCCCATGTTACCCTACCACAATGTTACAAATAATATCAAACTATATCATGGTCACTCTTAGGTTATTAGGGATCTTTTGGAAGCCTAACATATGACTCTCATATGGTATTCACAAGTTTAGTCACCTTTGTAAATCTCTAGAGAGGATAAAAAACTAGCAAAGTTGTAGAGGGGAAGATAGTCATATAAGACGGTATACGTCACAGCAGTCCAACTGACTTCATGCTGTCTACTGGGTTTATATAGTTGTTAGGCACAAATGATTCACAAGAGGATTACATGACTTTTCAGTAGGGACTGCATGAATCTGAACCTCTACAGGAAATTACCACACGGCGGCCTCGGCGTTCGACCTGGAAGTCGACTCTGGCACCTGGTGCTGTTGCACGTTTACTAAGAAAAACGAGAAATTGGAACACATCTTTAACCCCGTATACGTCGTCGGCGTCCCTCCGACCGTTGCTGTACGCATGGTATATGAGAGGGCCTCTCTGGATACGTCTGGGAAGTGGAACGAAGCGATTCCGTAAAGAACTCGGGAGTTACACCCAGATGAGGTTAAGAGAGCCCGGGTAGTCCTAGAAGGGTATGAATGCACGATTGAAGTAGGCTACTCCGATACACACGGAGAGTACCCTGACGCCCTGTTGATGCCTATAAGGTCAATAAACCTATCGGAACAAGTTGATAACGAGAGGCAGTGAAGACAAGAAGATATTGGCCCGATAGTGAATACTAGTCATCCAGAAACCCAGCTGCAGAGCCGGAAAAGACGGCACGAAGCAGATTCGGCCAACAACCAAGCTGGCTCCTTCGTGTTCTAAGAAGTTATTAGTACGTTCCAAACCGGGCGGCCATATCTTAACAGCCGAAAGAAGGTTGACAACTTAGACTGTGGGGTTCAACACCCTTAGAGAAGTCGGGACCTCTGATCATACCATTAGCTGTGTGGGGGAAGAGAAAGTTTCAGGGTCAAAGTGGGTTCGCTCTCGGATTAAGAGACGAAGGATGGGATGAAAATAGCTGTTTATATGTAACCTAGTTGTAGTCCGCGAATGCTCAGACGCGGGATATAAATATCGAAGTGCCTCACAAGCTTTAGCCATCATCAAGCAACCGAGAAGAGATCTTATCAATATCTTAAGTTTCCATCAAAAATCTTCACCTACGAGCATTCCTACACAATCTCCCTTTACGAAGAAAGATTTAAGCCTAGTACGAATCGCTTGCCCTTAGAATCGGCTACCCTTAACAGTATAGTGATATTTCTCCTTGTTTCCAAGGCTCACTACATGACATTTGGACACCTCCAAGTCATACCTCTGGAATCACACAAGCTCATAGCTGAATCCAGACACCTCGACGAGCTTGTGCTCAAACCAAGTCCCTCAAAATACATCTCCTCATGCGAAGATATACTTGAAAACTCCCTCTCGGAGATTCAATTCTATATATCTCAGGAACCCTCCTGGTTCACTGACCCCTTACTCTTCCCTACCGAATCAGATTTCCAAGGTATCTACGAACACTTCAACGGTCCCACCTTCCTGTGGAAACCATTCTAAGACTACATACTGAAGAAGAAGGAACCTCTAGTTCTTTCAGCTTTACCTCCCCCTCCTTCACACTATCTCTTTGGAGATTAGGAAAACATCCTGAGTCCCAATAAAACGAGATGGCACGACAATTGACTGTCGACACGGACCAAGCCATGTCTGACATAGAAATAGTCTCTCTGGTTGGAAGCGACCATGCACCTTGACGATCCAGGTCCCCTTTGGCACTCCACTACCTGTCACAGCTAAGTGGAGTCAGAAAGTCAGCCCCAGGATCTTGATCAAGCACTCCGTGTCCCCACGACGCTAGAAATGCAGATATAAAAAGATTTGCGGAAGGCATAGCCCAGGTAAAGAGCTACTTCGACCGTACCCTCCAGGAATCAGTTGATGTGCAACATCTGGCCTACCGTGAACTATCTGGTCAAGCTCAGGATCAGGTAAATCAACTCCAGCACAATGCACAACGGATAACCCGTGGGGAGCAAATTATTGGCGAAGAGTTGAAACCAGTCAATTTGGGACTTGAAATGTTAGTAACCGAAACTGCCGCACTTCAAGATGCAACAACCTAAAGGCTAGAGGCAAAATTGCGGGCGCAGGAAGAACAGGCTGCACACCATGAAGCGGTAAGTACCCAACTTCATGCTAACCTTGGTACAATCGGACAAGAGTCGCTGGATCGACACCGCCAGCTAGAACAGGAGTTGGCGAGACAAATGGCTGAACTCCTTCAAAGGCTAGTGGCTGCACAAAAAGAATATGGGAGAACGAGAGAGGAGTTACGAGGACTTCACCAGCGCCTCGAACAGGACCGTGCAGAAAGTGAGGCCTGTGTGGTCAGGCAGAATGCCGCATTCGAGCAACTAAATCGAATGTGTACTCAAATGAAGGAAACGTTGGTGCAACTACAAGTTGCGAGAAACCCACCCACTGTGAGGGAACCAGTGGCACCACAGCTGGTGGAAAATCCGGAATTGGAAAAAAGAACCACGGCCGATGGCGGAGAAGAGTTCCAGTTCATTTCCCGAAGAGAAAAGGGAAAGGCCGTGGATCGCGGGGATGGCATCGGAAATAGCGGAAAAGAGCCACCACCGCCACCTCCGGCAATTGCACCCAACCCGGGAGATGATGACCCGGGGTTTGAAGACGGAGGTGGCCCCTCACGACGAGGTAGTACGCTATTACGAAGAACCTTGCCTGGCCGTAAGTTCAAATCCGAAGCGGACGCATGGGTTGACCGACTAGGGCAAGCCTTGTCAAGGACCAACCGCCGGCAAGCGGATCCACCATTCATGTTTGAGAATAAGCCTACTCAGGATGTGCGAGTATATTTATTAAATTGTGAGGACTACTTTAGGAGAAACCTATGGCAATGGGTAAACAATGAAGAACGCATCAAGTATGCATTAGGGAGAAGGAAGGAACCGAGGTAGCCCCTTTCTCGATAACCTATCACAAGAAAATGACTGGGGACCTCGGATTCCCCAAACATGAGGGTTATGATTAAAGGTTCACTTTCTGGGCCAATGTTACAGATAGATTCTCGGTACTGCACAAGGCACAAAAAGCCTTAGCCGAGATGGATAAGGTTCGGTATACAGGAGACATAGAGAAGTATCTCCTTACCATGGAAAACCACAACATCGAGGCAGAAGTATCCGGCATCGCTTGGATAACCATAATTCAGCAGCAACTTCCTATCGAGGCTATGCGTATGCTATCACATGAAAATCATGATTTGGATAGCGAATGGATAAAAGTAGACAGCAGGGTTACTAAAGCGGAAGAAACGTACCAAGAACAACAAGGGCTTTTCCGGAAAAACGACCAGGGAAAAAGTGACTTCCAGAAAAGAAAGCGGGAGGTGGAATGAAAATCTAGCAAGACCACTGCTGGAAACAAGAAACGAAAAACCTATACTGCAGCTGAAAAGGCTGGCAACAAATTGAAAAAAGAAGAGGAAAAAGGGAAAAAAGCCCCAGCTAAAGGAAAGGTTGAGCATACAAATCGGGTTGAAGCTCATAAAGGAATGCCTAAGGACAAAATTGAAGAACGAAAGAAAGCCAATCAATGCACCCGTTGCACATTAGCTAATCATACTTGGAAATTGGGCAGGAATCAGGCCCAAGTATCGGTTATAGGACAAAAAAGGGAAATATCAAACCCCAAACTCGACGACCACAGATAACAAAGGGGCAACCAGAACTCACAACCAGGGTTAACCAAGTCAATCAGCCCAGGATTTGGGAACTGGATGACTTGGGTTAAACCTAAAGAAGGTTTTCAGGCACCGGCAGCGAAGCAACCGGGTACTCGGTTATGGACCCCTTACTGAAACCAAAATCAAAAAGGTGGCTCGATCCTCTGCAAGATCCTACTAGCAGGTATTCCGCGCTTCTACGTGGGAAACTCAAAACCAAAGCGAGAGTCACGAAAAGCAATTCAGACCTACGGGAGTATCGCAGACCTAAGAATGACGGGCGAGCAAGAAGCGATTAACTTGGACGGCGGCTCTAAGTAGTCTGGGACTAACTCTGGGAACCTGAAACTCAAAAAGAAGAAAGCGGAGCGCAACATTTGTTGTATATCGGACATCAGTACGGAAGACGGTCAACTAAACTTGCATCCTTATAAAGCCCTAAATCCTTACAAGAGATCCAAGGAAGAGTAGGCAGAGCAGCGCTGACCTGGGACTTCCTAAGAATGACAAGAGGAAATCAGTCTAGCCTGGATGGTGAGAAGCCTTCAAGGAACAAAATATATTACAGGTCGGCTGGACAACGGAATAGTTGGAGAAACGGTACAGGATATCTGACATCAAGAAAAATGAAGTGGAAGAGAATGAGTAACTGCGGCTACCTAGTTCACACGCTAAATGGAGCGCAGTAAATCCGTCCCGAACCTGGACTCTGGCTTTGTGGACAGGATAGGTACAATAAACTCATGGGGTAAACGAGCCGATGCGTGAAGAATCCCCGGAGCCCAAATACGCTGATATAGTCAAAACGATATAAGTACGGCTCCAGTAAAGACATAAGCGCGGGCTGAGAAGGGCAAATGGCAGGTGTATGGGAACCATCGGCTAGGGGTAAAGACCGCTAGTAGTGGGCCTCCCAGTTCACCAAAGACAGAGATTTTAGTTTGTCTGAGGAGGCTTAAATAGCCGTAACCGTTTGGGCATGGTAACAAACACCCTTAGTTACCACAACAACGAAAATGTCCTACAAAAGATCTGAACAAGCCTCTAGTGGCCCTAATAAAAGAAATAAAATTGAAGCACCTGCCACGTCTTATTATTCAAGCACAGACGGCAAAGCAACAATTGAAGCAAATGGTGAATGGATTCCGATTCGCGTTCTATTAGACTCAGGGTCTAATATATTCCTAATTAACCAAGAGCTGGTTAATCAACATCGCCTGTCATATCACACACGCATGATTAGCTTGGACATTTACACCTTTGAAGGAACTATAGCAGCAAATGGGGGAAAACACTACACACATCCTATTCACTTAGAGATCGGGCACAATACTCACTGATCTCACACCTATTGCGAAATTGCCAATACTGGCAAATATGACCTTATCATCCCATTTGGATGGTGGCATACAGAACATCCCATAAGGCATTGCGAGGATGCGCAAAAATGGACATTTAAAGACGAGAAATGCCAAAGTCATGTTAATGATGAAGGAATAGACTTGACATTTGAATGGGACGAGACTGTGGCATACGACCCAGACGCAAGATATATTGGAAGAATCGAAATAGCACCCACTGCAGAGTCAAAAAAGATCCTGCAAATTCCTCAGGAATATCATGAATTCAGGAGGGTTTTTGCACCAGACACGGCAGAGAAACTTGCCGGAAGAAGAAGGTTTTACCACGCTATTGACTTGAAACCCAGTGTGGTACTGCCATGGGTCCCAAACTAACCCATGTCAGCCCACCAGGTTGATTTGCTTAGCAAATACCTGCAGAAAATGCAGGATCAAAGGAAAATTGTGGCAAGAAAATCTCCAGCAGAGGCTCCAATTTTGTTAGTTCCTAAACCTGACGGTTCAAGGAGGCTATGTGTGGACTACCGACAGTTGAATAAGCTGACGGTGGCCAACAAGTACCCACTACGCGTAATGAGCGAGCTCCGCAACCGCATAGCAGGGGCCCAAATATTCACCCAGCTCAACTTGAAAGATGGCTATCACCTCCTAAGGATAATTAAAGGAGATGAGTGGAAAACTGCATTCCGGACCCGCTATGGCCAATTTGAATACAAAGTAATGCCATTCGGGCTGGTAAACGCGCCGGCCACATTCCAGGCCATGATGAATAAAATTCTACGAGAATTTTTAGATCATGGAGTGGTGGTCTACATAGACGACATCCTAATCTACTCTAAAACAGAGAAATAACATGTCGGCTTGGTCAAAAAGGTACTCTCTGGCCTGGAAGAATATGATCTAGTGGTATCAACCACCAAGTCAGTTTTTCACGTCGATACAGTGGAGTTTTTGGGGTATATTGTGGCAATTTATGGAGTCACAATGAGTGAAAGAAAGGTCGAAAGCATGAAAAATTGGAAGCCACCAAGGTCGGTCAAGGAGGTGCAAATATTCCTTGGCTTTACCAATTTCTACCGACATTTCATTAAGGATTTCTCCAAAATCTGTAAACCAATAACCGAAACGTTGATGGGCGACCCCAGAAAGTTCAGCTGGGGGCCAGAACAAGATGGGGCATTTGAAGAACTTAAGAAAAGATTCATCTCTGCCCCTATACTGTGTCATTTCTACCCTGACAGAGAAACTATTGTGGAAACAGATGCAAGCGATTTTGTACTAGGATGCGTCCTCACACAGTTTAAAGAGTAAAAGCTACACCCTGTCGCTTTCCACTCACGCAAGCTGTGCCCATCTGAGCGAAATTATGAGATCCATGATAAGGAACTATTTGCGATTCTGGAAGCATTTAAAGAGTGGAAACAGTATCTGGTCGGAACAGAAAAACCAGTAATTGTCTACACTGATCACCAGAACCTACAGAACTTCATTACCACTAAGGTATGGAATCCGTGGCAAATACGATAGGCTCAGCAACTAGCGAACTACAATTTCAAGATTGTCTACCGACTGGGAAAACGAGGCGCAGAGCCAGATGCACATAGCCAACGGCCGGAGTACCGTCCAGAGGAGGGAGCTGCGCATAGCGAAAAGTAAATACTACAGCCTTCTCACTTCCAAATCACACTGTTGCACTTAAATAAGCCAGGGAGCGAGGAAGGAATAAATGGCACAGAGTCTACTGATACCTTGCGAATAAAATTGCTAACTCCAAAAGAACGAATTCCTACAAAAGGGTCTCGACCAGGAGGCGGACATGACCTGTACGCACTAGAGGACTATATTATTCAGGCCAAGGAACAAAAGTTGGTGTAAACGGGAATATCCGTCGGATTACCAAAAGGAACATACCCACGGATGGCTTCATGCAGTGGAATGGCCGCCAAATTTAGGATCAGAATTAGCAGAGGAGTAATTGACGCTGATTACACCAGAGAAGTCAAGGTGATTATAATGAACTATCGAAACTAACATTGCCAGGTTCGCAAAAGGGACCGAATGGCACAAATGATCATGGAGAAGATACACCTGGCAGAAGCGAGAGAAGTTGACCGACTACAAGAAACTGCAAGGGGCAAAGGCGGGTATGGAAGAACGGATTTATCACCCAGACGATCAGCTGCTACAAGGACCCAGGTAGTGGTTGCATACTTGCAAGCGGACCAGGCCGAAAATGAGTTTCTCGATTAAACAGACCATCAAGTAAGACAAGATAAAGGGATACTCCTAATGTCTAATGCTATAATGTCCAAGGTTGATATTAGGAAATATGACTAGACATTATTAAAAACCATCAAACAGGCAAGCCAGAACGATCAAGACTGGCAGGAATGCAAGCAAGAATTGGAAACGTTAACCAATGAGTGCAAACCATTACCCAGACACTGGGCAGTAACTGAAGGAATGATATACTATAAGAATCGCTTATACATTCTAGACAATGAACAGCTGCAGACAACTATAGCCAAAGGTTGCCACGACAGTAAGATAGCAGGACACTTTGGACAGGAGAAGACTCAGGAAATTGTTCCCAGAGACCTTTATTGGAAAGTGCTGACGGCGTGGATAAATGACTACGTACGGTCATGCGATGAATGTCAACATAATAAATCCCCACGACATGAGCTGTTCGGTCTGCTGCAGCCTCTAGAAGTCCCGTTCGCAGCCTGGCCATCCAAATCGACCGACTTCATCACACAACTACCAGAATCACACGCAAGAACACAAATTATGGTAGTCATGGATGGGTTTATAAAGATGGCTCACTTCATAGGTCTCGAAAGTAATGCGACTGACAGGGAGGTTGCAAACGTATTCTTGAGGGAAGTCTGGAGGCTACATGGACTTCACGAGGATATTATATCCGACATGGATGTAAAGTTTTCGGGAGAATTCTGGGAATCCGTATGCAATACTATGGGGATATAACGAAAGATGTCAACTGCGTACCACCCACAAACTGATGGATAAACAGAGAGGACAAATCAAGTGCTAGAAGGATACTACAGAAACTTTATCAATTATGACCAAACAGACTGGTACCAGCTGTTACTACTAGCCGTGCATGCCCTCAACAATTCGGTAATGAACGCGCATGGCATGTCACTCTTCTACGCAAACTATGGATTCCATCCACAAATAGAATGAATGAAGGAACGAGAAGCCCAAAATCCAGGCGCCCAGCTATACGCACACTGGATGCAAACAATACACCAACAGGTCAGAGAAGCGTGGGAATAAATGTGGGAAAATATTAGCAAATATTACAACCGCAAGGCAAAGCAGCAACCAGACATCAAGGTCAGGGACCTAGTCATGTTAAATGCAAAAAACATACGTACAAAACGACCATCGAAGAAGCTTAGCTCAAAGCAGTATGGCCCGTTTAAGGTATTGGGTAAAAGAGGTGAACGTGCCTACAAACTAGAAATATCACCAAGATGGAAGATCTATCTGATATATCATGTATCATTGTTGGAACACTATCGAACATTGAATCGACCAGCAAGTGAATAACCTCCCCGCATACCAGAAGAAATCGATTCAGATTTAGAATGGGAAATCGAAAGAATCGTGAAGAGTGAAATAATCTCTTATACCCGGTGCATGGGAGGTCGGAACTGACCGATTTGAGAGTTACGGTACTTTGTGAAGTGGACTGGCTGCTCCGAAGATGAAAATACTCGGGAACCACCAGACCACTTAGAGCATGCACAGGAATTGGTGGAGGCATTTCATAGGGAGAATCCGGATAGGCCAAAGCGGGCAGATGTTGAATGACAAGGAAAAGGTTTTCCTAGTATGGCATAGCAAACACATTAGGTTTTACACCCTACCAAGTGGAGTTCAAGAAGGGACTGATATTTTTCAGAATTGTTTAATTTTGGGTTTTATAGTTAAAAAATTTTCATTTTGTTTTTTTTTTGTTATTTTTGATGGGGTACCTAAAGAGAGGGTAACCTTTGAAAAGCGATTCGGGAGAAACCGGACTGAGGAGGCAGCTCGTGTTAGGCACAAATGACTCCCCAGAGGATTACATGACTTGTCAGAAGGGACTGCATCAATCTGAACCTCTACAGGCAATTACCCGCCTACGGCCTCGGCGTTCGCACTCGGAGTTGACACTCGCACCTTGTGCATTTGCTCGTTTACTAAGAAAAATGAGAAATTGGAACACATCCTGTAACCCAGTATACGTCGTCGCCGTCTATCCGACCGAATGCTGTCCGCAGGGTATATGAGAGGGCCTCTCTGGCTACATCTTGGAAGTGGAACGAAGCGATTCCGGCAAGAACCCGCGGGGTTACAACCTGATGAAGTTAAGAGAGCCCTGGTAGTCCTAGATGGGTATGAATACGCGATTGAAGTAGACTACTCCGATACAAACTGAGAGTTCGCTGACGCCCCCATGATGTCTATAACATCAATGCACCTATCGAAACAAGTTGATAAGGAGAGGCAGTGAAGACGAAAATGTATTGGCCCGATCGCGAACACTAGTCATCATGAAAGCAAGCTTCAGAGCCGGATAAGACGGCACGAAGCAGATTCGGCCAACAACCAAGGTGGCCCCTTGGAGTTCTAAGTAGTTATTGGTAAGTTCCAAACTGGGTGGCTATATCTTAACAGCCGAAAGAAGGTTGACAACTCAGACTGTGGGGTTCAATACCCTCATAGATGTCAGGAGCTCTGATCATACCACTAGCTCTGTGAGGGAAGAGAAAGTTTCAGGGTCAAAGAGGGTTCGCTCTCAGATTAAGAGACGAAGGATGCGAACAAAATACCTATTTATATGTAACCCAGTTGTAGTCCGCGAACACTCAGACCCGGGATATAAATATCGAAGTGCTTCCCGAGCTTTAGCCATCATCAAGCAACGGAGAAGAGATCTTATCAATATCATAAGTTTTACTCAAAAATCTTTACCTACGAGCCTACCTAAACAATCTCCGTCTACGTCGAAAGATTCAAGCCTAGTCCGTTTCGCTTGCCCTCAGAATCGGCTACCCTTAACAATAGTTGCGCGTAATGGCTGCCCAGGGCAAGTAACAAGTATTGATGCCAGTAGGGACTTTGAAGGTACCTTACGTGACTAATATCCCTATAGGCAGCATGAGAAGGTTTTGGAAAGGACCATAGGAGTGGGAGAGATACAGAAATATCTCCAGACACAACGCTACTAGTCCAGTAAGCAAGTCCAGTAGCTCTACCATTATTTTAGTAAGTTACAGGACGCTTAGGGTCTTGCATCTTATCACAGTTGATGTTGTAAATAAACTATTAGACATGTTTAGTGCCCATTTGGCCGACACCGTAGTACCACTCGGTCAGAGAGCCAACTAGTTACTAGAACAGCGGCTGATAGGCCAAATAGTCCAGGTTGATATACAACGCTTGTAGAGACATAATGTCACAGGCTAACTTAGTCTTAACTGAAAAAATGAGTCACATTTCAACTCAACAGTAGGCCACTGACAAGACTTTTATTAGAAAGGTTTTTCTCTCCTTCAGACATAATTGAGATGCATTGCAGAAAGACATTCAGATTGGTAGACCCTGCTGAACTGAATGATCTGCATAGTGTCAAAGTTGACCCTGACTGAGCTAGGAGTTGATAAACCCCAAGGGGAATAGGGTGGTCATCTAAAGTCTTAGTAGGGATGAGTGTCCATGGCTTAAAGAATTCAATTGCTGTAAAAGGCGAACGGCACAGAACTCTGATCACAAATGATTCTCGCGAGCAGCAATTGTATTGTGTGAAGCTCTAGTTTAATAATATTACATTTGATCATTTTGATTCGAGCATCTATATCTTTACCTTCAGTGAACTTTACTTAAACTCTTTTCTATAGTCGCAACCCTAGGATCGATCTTCCTAATAGGTTGTCCCTGTTATACTTAGACGTTAACCCCTTTGCTTAACACTCTACAGAGAATTGTAGCTCCTCTAGACTCCTTTCGTCACATTGATGGGTACTGGTACCCTTGTCTGGAACAAGTAATCCATGATAGAAACCCCTATATCCGAAATGTCTCTTACGCACTCATCAAAAAGGACCACAACCTCTTACATACAATTCATGGACTACTATGTTTTCGCAGACCGGTGAGGGTAGAGGTAATAATCGGTTACGAAGTATTTTGATGTGGGGCCTATCGAGCTTCCATGGGAATGTTAGATGATCTTGGTCTCCAAATCTGGGCTCTCATACCATCCATCACAGACAATCAGCTGTGGTGGTACTTGAGGCGGTCTGGGTAATGGTGACTTTTGTATGATTTATGTACGAAGTCTTCGAGTATGACTTGCAATTGGAAGTAGGTCAAAGGTTCATGGAAGCACACTCCCAGCTTGAATGTTTTGTTGAAGACAATCAAGTCTATTTCTAGAGATCATAGTCAACAAGGCTACAGACTGGGTAAGGAAGGAACAAACTGTCTACACCTAGTAACTAATGACAGTACATGCACTAAAGGACATTTGAGAGGCTCACGACTAGGCTAGCAAGGTAGGAGTCACTATTGACTCCGAAACTGATTTATTTTTGGAGCAAGCTCCTTCTATTCCCTGAGGCAGTAGTATACCAATTAGCTTTGCACTACATGTTGCCAAGGTTATCGTCAATGTGGACTGGCAGCAATATCTGACGATCCCTGCAAGGGAAGCTTTGGGCCTTGGATCAACTATTGGTTCATTGCGGGTGTCCTAGTTTGCTCTTGCAGTGTAACAACGTCTAGCAAGTCGATATCCAAGCCCTTCTGATAGATTAAAGAGATTATCACTATTTGCAGGAGTGACGAAGGAGAAAAGACCCAAAAACCCAAAATGTCAACTGTAGCTACTACCCTTCCGGAAGTGCCAAATATGCCAAAATTCATTTAAGAAGCTAAAGACCATATGCGGTGCCTGAGGCAACTCCCTTGCCAGCTACACTACGAAGTCAGGTACCACTTGTCAATCAGTGTGTACTACCGCCTCCTACAAAGCTAGCTGGTAGGGTTCGAAAGACAGTGAGTCTAAGGGTACCTGTACAGTCGGCTACGCCTTATTGTTGCCATGCTTGTAGGATGATAGGAGCACATGCCGGGCATGTTTTGGACCACATGGCTCCTTGTACATAAAGCCAAGGTGAAACTCTAAAACATTCACCATCAGGTCTGAAGTTGAAAAAGACCCAATCTTGTTTCTGTGGTTTGGAAGACCATACCATTGTTGGAGCTAGTCCTATCTTCCAATAATTAGTTTGGAGGGTCATGGATAGGGTTCATACTGCAAGTGAACCTCCAGCCTCGCCTTATCTAGTTAAAGCGTTCAACTCCCTGGATGTCAGTAAACTTAGTTTGAAGAATCACTTTAGCGGATATGATGCACAAGTGGGACTCCATACTAGAAAGACTGGCAGAGATTGTCGTAGGCCTCCACCATCTAGAGGGAATGGCGGCCTAAGAGGAGGATTGTGTTATTCCGATTCCTTGTGCAGTAGTGCTGAAGCTACTTCCTTCCTCCCTGAATAGAGCTGATTTCTTGCCCAATGATAGTCATGCTGGAATAAGGCTAAGAAGTGATGGTATGATGAGCGGTGTCAGCCTTGACAGACTCCCTTATGAGGTCTCACCAGAAATCCCAAACTCGCTAAAAGAAGCGAGTCTGGTTGACGATTACCAGGTTTGATAGAGACCGCCTTTACATACCGCAATTTATCCATGATGTGTAGATTTGGTTTGACAACTATCAACGCTGCAAGAACTTGGATATTGTCAAGGTCAGCCTGATCATCACTCTTGTTGAAGTAGCTGCAAAGACATTGTATAATAGCCACCATATTGAACTTAGCCACAATGCAGCTCACACAGCCAAACTTACATGCAACCCATGTATGAGAAATGTAATTGTGCAGGTTTACGGAAGTGTCAGGAGTGAGGATACGCCTGCCCCGCAGATTGAGATTACGGTAATCGTGAATGCAACACTGTCATCAACAGGACCCGAATGTTGGCTCACTTTGTCGATAAACTGATTTGTTTAGCCAGTGAGTTGCCTTATGAGGGGAACACTGTGAAGGACAAAACTCATATTGGTATGACCAGAGATCTGCTACATTCCAATAGGTAGAAGACTTCACACCCGCAAGCATCCATCGACTAACTTACCCTTTTATGCAATATGAGTCATGATGTGAAGGATATAGCATCTTTCAACAGTATGGTGTCAAAGAAAAACATCCTCCTTATCACAGGAGCGATCAAAGTTAGCCTAGCACTTAAAGACTGTGGAAGACGGAGGGAGGTCCTAAATATTGCAATCTCAAATACCTACCTGCAAAAGCTAACTCCTCCCAGGTTAAGATTTAAGAATATCGGGAAAAACAAGGAAATATTCTAGTAACTCAGACTGACAAATACTCCAGGCTGAAACAATGCTTGCGTTGTGGGATTGCGGGTCACTTTTGAAGTCAGTTTACAGGTCCTCAACCAGCTGTGCAGCCCATCAACCCACCCCGAAAGTAAAAGGCGTCCTAAGCTGGGCATGGTAATTCAACTATGCCCAAATATTGATACATTTAGGAAGCTCCTATTGAGAAAAAGCTTACCAAGCTTCGCAGATTAGCGGCGATGTTAGAGGTTGTTCTGATAGTACTGAATAGGTAAGCTATCTCAATAACACCAAGAACCCAGAAGGCTGACTGCCACTTCTTGCATTTAGGCCTGGTGGAGAAGGGTAGAAAGGAATGGATATAGGGCTAGATGAGTCCCCTCCAAGGTGCGAGATAATGGAGTTGATTCAAAGCAGCAGGACGGGATTGGATTTGGGATTTCCTTTGTATAGGGATTGCGGGAGTTTATTTCTTGTGTGCTTTGTTCATTGATTTAACTCGGGAAGACTCATAGTGATGATTGAGTTTCATTAGATTTTGTTACTTATGTACATCTATCAGGCAGGACTTGATTCGTAATTGGAGAGTATTTTGCAAGATTGCCTGATGAAGATTGAATACCCGAAATCTCACAGACATGAAACGAAATACCCTAATTATTATCACGAGTAATATATCTTGGGACATAAGTGAAGAAAAGCTGTTAGCGAACAAAGATCCGTCAAGCAGGTGAGGCAATCTGGCCCAGAGGCGCAGACTAGGGAAATGCACATGAAAGTCTTTTTAAACTTGAACTTTCAGAAACAAAGGAGTAGTTAAGTAGGAGTACTTCTATTAGATAGTGGCGCTACGGGTACCATATTGAGTTGCTCATAGGTCAAGAAGGTTCAGCTACCATGTATCTGACAGAAATATCTGACTCCAATTTCTTATGCAAGTGGCAACAGATTCCGAGGTCTGGGCATTACTACACGCAATGATAAGTATCTCCCGAGGTCAGGGATGAAGGACCACAATGCTGATATTGATTGAGATAGAAGGATACTGTAGTGGCCATTATAGTATTGTCTGACAAATTGCCTATTGGCTAATTGATATATGGAGTTTATTATGAACAAAGAACTCCTGCCTTAGGATTGTAGTCAGGTATATCTGTTAGGTTTGGCAGTGTATACTAGGGAAGACGGAAAAGATATCAGTGTCAATCTACTCTATGAATACAAGGATTATATGGATATTTTCAGTCAAGAAATTATAACAACCTTTCCCAGGGATACAGAGTTTGATTATAAGATAGAACTCAAACTGGGGATTAAGCTACTCAAAGGGCCAATATAACCCCTCTCTAAAGGATAATGAGATGTTTTGTTGATTACATCCGCGAAATGGAAGAACAAGGAAAGATCCGCCAGCCAGGTTCACTGGCTAGTACTAAAATCTTCTTTGTCTCAAAGCCATATAGTCTTCTTATATTATGCATTGGTTATCAAGGGCTTAATAAGATTACTATAAAAAATAACCTTCTATTGACCTATATGAATGGGCTTAGAGAAAGGCACGGAAAGGCCACGGTGGTCATTAAGCTGTAGTTGACCAATGACTATTACCTGGTCAGCAAGCCTAAGTGTAAGTAAAGGAAATCTGCCTTTGGGATTCGCTATAGCCTGTACGAATATACAGTAATAGCGTTTGGGCTATCCAATGCACCCTCTACGTTTCAAAGGATCATACATACTATCTTTCGAGACATGATAGATGATGTAGTGATTACTTATATGGATGAAATCCTGATATATATAGAAACAATAGTCGAACATGTCTTACTTGTACGACATATGATGGAAACACTGTTCAAGGCAGGTCTATAAGTTAGCCTTAATAGGTCCATCTTCCAATGAAGAGAAGTTTAGTTCTTGAGGTATAGAATATCAGAGCATGAGATATCTATGAGAAGTCAGAAGGTGAAGGTGATCCAGGCTTGAAAGACTGCATAAAACATTGTTGAGATTCAATGCTTTATACGCTTTGTAAACTTCTACCTTCGATTCATAAAGGTTTTTAGCAAAGAAGCTAAACCTTTGGCAGATTTTGCGAAGGAGGTTATAAAATGGAACTGGACCATGACTTGCAAGTAGTTATTTGAACATCTAAAGGAGTTTTTTACCACTGGTCCCGTTCTGACAGATTTTCATAGCTCTAGTACAACTAGGTTGGAAGCTGATGCCAGTTATTTCGCATTGATAGCAGTGCTCTTGCAACTCTGTGACGACTACAAGTGGTATGCGGTATCCTTTCACGGCATGAAGTTCTTGCCCATGGAGGTGAACTACGACCTTCATGATAAATAGATGACAGCAATAGTCACTACATTCAAGGAATGTGACCATCTCCTGCAGTTAGTTGAAGACCAAAATGTGGTATATACTGATCACATGAATTTGGAGTACTTTAATAGTACAAATGTCTTGAACAGTAGGCCGCACAACTGGGCAGAGTTAATCCATCAGTTGAAGTTCAAGATTGTTTACCGTGAAGGTTGCATGAACGTCAAGTCAGATGGTTTATCATGGGGAAGGGCCTACCGCCTGCAAGCGGGAAGTGATCAACTACATGAAATATTTTTTTCTCTTAAGCAATGGCACTTTCAAAATGAATGCTACCTCCTGCATCCCGAGATTCTCCTGTCCAGTCTGGTTTGTTATTTAGAGTCCGAATTCTTGCAAGAGCAAAAGATTCTGGCAGAAAAAGACCTTGCATACCTTGCAGTTCACAAGGCAGTGGCAGAGAAGGAAACGATAGTTGATGCAAAGTTTGAGGTAGAAAAGGGTCTACTCACCTACATGAACTGATGATAGGTCTATAAGGACTAGATGTTGAAGCTGACAAAGATGGAGGTAGTTCATGATTCACACATTGCTTGTCATTTCGGAACATAAGTGACCATAGCACGGACAAAAGCATACTTCTATTGGCCCAATATGCCGAACAAGGTAATAGAATATGTGCGTACCTGTGATACCTATCAACGTAGCAAGACAATCAAGTATAAGAAGTTTGGCTTATTCCTACTTGTTAAGGTCCCTATAAGGCCCTGGAACGCAACATCAATGTACTTCATTATGACTCAACTAGTTTCCGCGGGGTATTGAAACATATGGGTTATTGTTAAGAAATTTTCAAATATGGCTCCCTTTATCCCTCTAGCTAGGGAAGTGACAATTAAGCAATTGGCTATCGTCTTCCTCACGGAGGTGTGGCGATTGCATTAGCTCCCAGAATCCATTATTTACGACTGTGATACCAGATGCAGATATAGGTTTTCAATGGATCTCATGGAGTTCCTCCAAGTCAAACTCAAGGTCTCAACCACCTTCTATCCTGAAATGGATAGGCAAACTAAGAGGCTAAATCAGACCCTGGAACAGAACTAGAGAAGCTATACTTCATACTAGTAGGACAATTGGGCTAGGTTGTTACTGCTAGCAGAACACGCCTACAATAGGTCAGTATCTGACTCTTAGAAGATTTAACCCTGGAGGAAAACAATCAGTTTGTACCCAGGGCCAAGTGGTATTGGGCTATGACAGAACATCAAGGATCACACCTAAACAGCAAGCTCATGGTAAAGGACTAGGAAGGCACTTGGTAGAATATTGGAGAAACACTATAGATGGCACAGGAGGAACAAAGCAAATTGCATAATAAAAAGCGACTACTATCTCCAAAGAATGTCAACTGGGAAGATGTCATTTAAGGCAGGGCAAAGAATGCTGTCTGATTTAAGTTGGATCAAAAAAACATTTCTATTGAGCAAGGTATAGAAAAGCTAGACTAGAAGAGGTTTAGCCCCTTTGTAGTTAAGCGAAAAATAGGAACATAGGCCAATGGGCTGGAACTACCTGTCCGGTAGAGAATCCACCCCGTGTTCGATGTTGGACCTCTAGAGCTTCACTGAGACGATCCCACTGGTAGGCCTAGAAGGTGAGTATGCGTACCAGACATTGTTGCCTCAGAGTTCAGCTACATAGTGGACGCCATAGTTGATAATTATTGGTAAGGCAGTGACAAATATAAGTTCCCTCATTGGTTTGTCCAAGTCTTGGTATCACGAGAAGGCTATGGAGCGGAAGAGAGGTCTGGTGAAGTGTATGAGATGTCGTAAGGAACTGCAAGCGAAGCCTTTCCTGCTCTTCAAAAACGATCTCCCACTAAACCTAGGGATGATTGGATATGAGAAATAGATGTTTGTATGGATAATCCTCTACTGAAAAATAGCTTATAGCCTTGGACCAAGACTATTACTGAGTGATGTTACATGACTCTGAGGACATTCCCTCTTATCACAGTTGAGGTGGTTAACGAACCATTGGCAATGGGTAGCGCCCATTTAGCCAACACAGTAGTGCCACACCACAGGCGAACTAGGTAGTCTGTAGTATACCTGCTGATTTGCCAACTAGACCAGGTTGAGTACAACGCTTACATAGTCTGAATCGTAAGATGTCAACTGAGTCTTAAGTGAGATAATAAGTCCCCAGTTGACTTAAGAGTAGGCTACAGACAAGACTTTGATCTGAAAGTTTTTTTTCTCTCTAGCAGAGATAATTGAGATCTTTGCCAAAAACGAATTGGATTCGTCGACTCTCCTTATCCGCATGATCCGTAGACTTCCATAGCTGAACCAGGGGAAGTCCGGAGTCGATAAACCCAAAGTGGAGAAGTGTACTCATTTTTGGTCGCAGTAGAGATCGTTGTCGATGGCCTTCATAATTCTACTTAAATTATGGCGCTCAGTACCATGCTTTGAAACCAACTATCCTGCCTTGAAGAACTTGATTTGAGTCAAGCGTCAGCTTAATGATCCTAAGTTTTACTATTTGATTCAATATTTCTATCTTTACCTTCTGTGAACTTTACTTTTAGTCTTTGGTTTAGTCATAACCTTATGATCCATCTTCCTACAAGGTGCCCTTATAATACCAGCAATAGTGAGCTCACAATCTGCCCAACAAAACCTTGATACGCAGTCTATCACACACCTACTAGATATCTCACCAGCTCTTCGGGGAATTCACTAAGGACCCTAATTTAC
Source organism: Tuber calosporum (assembly GCA_003316355.1). Classification (NCBI taxonomy): domain Eukaryota; kingdom Fungi; phylum Ascomycota; class Pezizomycetes; order Pezizales; family Tuberaceae; genus Tuber; species Tuber calosporum. The sequence goes on from QFET01002396.1 coordinate 55,106, forward strand.
TTCGGTGTCTAAGAAACGCCTGGATCTTTTGATGAATACCATTCTCAACTCGTCTCTCTCATAGTGCCCCAATTCCCAATATGTATAAGCCCGCTCATAGTACGATGCTCAGAAAGGCTTTGGACCTGCAAAAAGCTATCAAGGATATTAAAACGGTACTGTTTTCACTCTTCGGTCCCAAAAAAATACCCCTGAGTTGACATCTCTTCCAGCAGCACTATAAGATTTTCTGCTAGCTTAAATTGCCAGCTTTTCTGCGGAATCATACTTGTGCCTGGCCTTGCATATAACTCCCATGGTCCTGGAAGACAATAATAAAAGAGTTCTGAGATGGGAGGCAGTCACACAAGTGTGTTATTAGGTGAATGATGAAAGATGTGTTATCAAGGGTACAATTTTCCAGGATTGTACCCTACCTACATGTGCAGCATCAAAAGGTGTCTTGATTGCTGCATGATGAGGGTGTTCAATTTCTTGGACAGGAATATATTTCCCAAGGGGACAAAGTAACTAATTCTATATTTGTACTTAGTATTATTTGGAAACCGATAACAGAGACCAAAATGCCAAGATGCTATCTCCTATCAGATAGCACAGGTAACTGACCAGCTATGGACCGAACCTGCAGAACATGTTATTTGCTAAGCTAGTGGGAGAATTGTCCAGCACTTTCAGAAAGCAATTTCTTGTCAAACTGGATGTTGATGGGTAGATATGGTTGGTTTCAAGAGGAAGGAGGTCTGTAATGGTGTTTATCATGATGCCCCTGAAAGAGAAGATAGTATTGCTATCACAATGATGTTTTCTTGTCAAACAGGATATTCTAAACTATGGATTAATGGTTTGCGATGAGTAGCTAGCACGATAGCCAACAATTCTAGTTTTGAATAAAGAGGAGCAAGCATTGATATTGGTAACACGTGATGAATGTACATGAAATACAAACAATAATCAAACCTTTATCTAGGACTCATGAGAAGCATAATCCAATTTGGAGGAACAGTACCAGACAAGGTCTACATGTGTTGGAACTTCTAACCCCTATTAGCCAGCAGTGTGAATGCCGTGCATGCGAAATCCTAAACTAGACTTGTGAAGTTTATTGGTTCAAAGTCAAATAACAATGAAGGGTATTTCTGCATTTAAGGCAGAATATGGTAGCAGTCACGCTTTAGGAATGTTCAACAATACCAATAATCATACACAGTATTTAGACAATGCCTTCCATGTATCAAAGATGAACCTTGAAGATAGAGAAAAGAATACAAAGCTAATGTGAACTATATTTATCTTTAATGAAAAGAATCCAAATAGGTGATAGTATCATTCAATAGTTACTGCGGAAGGGGTTTCCTAGGGTCTTAGAACTGTCTTAACTGAAATGCAATTATAGCGAACTAGTGGACAAAGATTTCTAACCCAATTTACAATTTTATAGTCCTTTGGAAAGCCTAAGCTGAATTCACAGTGACTTAGGGGTGGTTCTTGTTGATATGTTGTCTTGCTTGCTCCTCAGCTTGAATTCAGGGAACAAAAGGAGGGCTTATATAAGGCAATTGGGGTGGCAGGACATCTAGGAGATTTCTATAGTTTAATTCACTGTGAGTTGACTCTTATTGAGTACTTCTAGGCTGCAGCTACAAGGTATACATGTACTAATTGTGAGTTTACTTAAAACTTACCACAACATTTGGTGCCTGAGACAAGGCTACCAATATAAAAGTAACTATTTGGAAGTTCTCCGCTTATATAATGACAAATATAGGCAGTTATCAGGCTGAGCAATTTATTGGTCAGAAATATCTAAATGTATTGTCTCAGCAAAATATAAGTCTCATAGGCAAGTCTGTGGCACCTGATGTAAATTAGCCTTAATCAATAGTGCATTGTTTACTTATAATAAAAAAATTTAGTATGGCTTGAATATATCAAGAATAACTATAACTACTTGCGCAACTGAACTGACGTACACTTTTTTTTTTTCTTTTGTGGATGAATGCCAAGGCATTCCCTGTTGTAAAGTACTTAGTTCACAGTATAGACGGCCGGAACTATAGATAATTCCTTATTAGAAAAATGGATAAGTATGAGAAGTACCAAGACCTAAGGAGGTTTCAAGATAGAGCCTAGGAGGAAGGACCTCATGTTAGGCACACAAGACCTCCCAACTGGACTAAGAGTATCATACGGCTGATTTCTGAACCTCTCCACCTTAATCATACACCACCTGCCCCTTTGCTAGCCATCATCATCATCATTATCGGTTTATGCAGTTGCTCGCTCCTGTAGAATAATGAGTTATAGAAGCACCTCAGGTAATACCTAATATGTTGTTACTATCCTCGGAGCCAGATGCCTTTAATAAAGTTGATAGGATCGCCTCTCTGGCTATTCAGCCCAGGGAGAACCTAGTGATTCTGGTAAGCACTCTGTAACTTGCTGCCTTTTGAAAACATCTGCGCCTGGTAGTCCTTGGTGTAAAACAGCAAACCAGAGGGAGGCTACTGGGGTAATAGTCAAAACTGTGATGAAGTTCTAATATGATATGATCTTGCTTGACAAACCTATTACAACAGGATAATAAGGAGATGCTATAAAGACATGAAGGTAGTCCACTGATCATTAACACAAGTCTTCCTACAAGCTGCCTCCTGAACTGGATCTAATAGCACTGAGCAGATATGGTCAACAACCAAGCTGGCCACATAGTGTTTTAGGAAACTATTGGAAGTTCCGAACTTTATGGCCCTAGTTTAAAAAGTAGAACAAGGTCTGGGTTCGCCTACCAAGGTGCCTATCATACATGTTGTGAAAGAGTAACTCCAACACAACTACATGATATGTGAGGCAGGGAACTTTATGGCTCAAAAGATGTTCACACTTCCATTGTGAGAAAGATAATTAGCGGTAGCACTAATTTACTCTAGGAGATAGATTTAGTCCGCAAACACTTGCTATGTAGAATATAAATATCAAAATTCCTCTCAAACTTTACATATTATCCAGTAACACTGAACAGATGATACCAATATCAGAGGTTCTACCACAAAATCTTTTCAACATTACCTACCTCCCTTCCTGCACAATATCTGTCAAGAAATAAAGATGATGGTTCAAGCAGGAAGGACAGTCAATCATGTGGCATAGACAAATGCAATAGTGACTGTGCAATATAATTGACAAACGTCCAAGTTATTGAAATATAAAGCTGTATAAACAAATATTAGAATATTCAATATTTATTAATATAAATGTACAGTTTGGCATTTGGATACTGTGCGATAACCCCTCTAGGTTTTTGAAATCTTTACCTTAAAGTCAGTAGTCTCATAGGCAATAGCCTCACGATAGGCTTTCATCATCCCCTCTGTCCTAGCCCAAAAGTTCCAAATTAATGAAGGAGCTACTGAATTCAAGGCCTATAGAACTATTTTACTCCAGGAACGTATATGATACCTATATCTCGTTCTTGCATACTGTTTAGCAGCATCCCAATTGTACTCATAAAGGTTCAGTTCACAATGGTACTTGGAAAAAAAGTGAACCCAATGACCCTTTACTTCTACTTCTTCCTGAAGCCTACTCTTTTAAATCTTAAATTCAGACTCTTTGACAATTAGTGCTTTTGCACAGCATATCCCTCCATTCAAATATTTTTCTCCAAATTCCCTTCATTGCATCAGTCGAGCCTCAATCTCGGTCTCCACAATCCTCTTTCCACAAGCACACATTGAAGGCCTTTTGCTCTACAATTTGAGCTTACTAAGGCCTACACTAGGCTAGATAAAGTATTAACTAGAGACCTTTAAGGGGCCTGCTCTCCACAGGTAACAGATTCATAGTGGATGCCCTTATTGCACCTTTTGAATATACTGAATGGCTAGTCGAATTGCCAAAGAGGAATAAGGCCTGACATCCAGTAAAGGCAGACTCGAATATTGGTATTGACACCTTCAAAGCCTGGTTCACAAATTAGTTCCTATTCCCGCAAATGTCACCACCAGAGTCGATTTTGCATGGTGCTCCATTATTATATAGGTGTAGGCCCTATCAGTTGATTCTTTATTATCATAGATTACAGGTAAATTTCCCCTGTCACAGACCTGTAATCTTCCATCAGGGGTAAGAAAGTTTAATACCAGCTTTCCTTTTCCAAGTGATTTCTTTCTCTAGGTTATGGTATCTTCTTTAACCCAGACTTTGGATTGTCCATAGTTCGTATTCAAGGTTTGATTTATCGTGTACATTTAAAACTACTGGTTACACTCCACTTGGCAGATTGGAGAGTTAAAATATGCGAAGCAATTCTTTATTATCTGCATTTCCAAGTTCCCTCTGTACCATGCGCTTCTTGAAATATTTCAAGGGTTGCAGTAACTTCTCTAGCTACTAGTTAATAATATCAGCCGGCAGATGCTTATGCTTAGACAAACCCTTCATAACATCCCGATACTGGAAGCTAGTTTTTCTGACCCATTTGGATGCTGCTCTACTACTAGCTTTATTTTGGACTACTTACCTCTCTTCCACAAGTTTGGCAAATTGACCTTATGTCATTGGTGTGTGAGGTATAGGGGAATTTCCCACTCCGTCTGTTCCTCAAATGGCAGGATTCCTAGTTCGCCAATAGGTGGATATTTCATAAGCTAAAGTCTGACCAGTATTCCTCTCCCCTAGACTAGCTATATACTCGCATAAGGATAATATAGTACCCTTATCATTGCTTAAATATTGAAGCATTGGTGACTTGCCCTGGCGTGTGGTGGACAACTTTCTGGTCTTGATCCAACACTACTCCTTTTGAAGAATTCAGTTGCCTATACGGTCTCCATAGCCACTAGTTGCTGAAATCATCAAGGCAGCTTCTTTTCTGGATTTCTTCCAGAATGGCTTTTATAATCGATAGAGCTGGAAACATAAAAGCTGCCAGACCTGTATATGATACATATGATCATGTCCCTTTAGCTTCTTCTTTTACAAGTTCAGAAGCTTTCCAATATCTTGAATACCTAATTCAAGAATTAGTCTCACTTCTTAAAGGGAATTTATGAACTTTAAGCAATATGTACCTCCAGTAAGGATCCATTACTTGAACTTGGTTGATTGAAACTTCTACATTATTGGCCACATCGAAATAGCCTCTGCTCATGCCTCTTCCGTATCCACATTTTCATTAGTACATGCTTCTTCCTGTTTGTTCTGAACTATTCATTCTGTAGGCATAGTTAGAATTGCTTTTGCAGGTTCACTATGAGGTTCTACATTGCTCCTACCTTCTTGTTTTATATCTATGATCATTGCCTCTACTTGGCTAAGGAGTGCTCTCATTTCTATAATTACTTGCAGGGCAGCAGCAGCCTGTTTTTCATATAGCCAAATGGTTTGTCGACAAGGCAACTTTCTATTACTAATTGTAATATCTTCAACACTTCTGATTCCTATTTGTCATATCATATTAAATAAGCTCAACTCTATTCACATCCTGTTCAGATTCCAAGTACTTCGAAAACCTACCAGTGGGTAATATGTTTTCTGAGGCAGAAACTTGGACATTGAGAAGGACTGGGTTTAAAGGTATTATCTCTAGGCTGGGATCTATTTTAGGATAGCCACCTATTTGTCCAGAAGTACGGGATTGCTGATTTCATTTCTTAATTCAGCCCATAATAAGATTTGATTTGTTGTATTAGCTAAGAATATTATCCTTCATATATTATGTCTGATAATTCACTCTGCGACAATACTAGGTTGTGATAGGAGACTGTGGCAATTAAAACCTGACTCTTGGGCCTCCACCCCAAACAACCTTTTTTTGCATAAGAACCTACATATGCTGGTAGAGTATATGTAGAATAGCTCAGATAATATTTTTGATTAATAAATATACCTTGTAGCAGCATTTATGTACAAAAAAAGAAACTATTCCAATATTGACATTTTACCATGTAAAATAAATTTTGCTTCCTACCTAGCTATAGATTCAAATATAATTCCAAAAACTTTATTAGTTGTTAAGTTATTTGACTTTGAAGCTAGGATACCTTTTTTCTGAATACAAAAGTTGGTGCAACATACTCCACATGCAACATTAATCTTACTTACATAAGGCTTGTCATACTGAATGCAATCCTTGATGTTATATAATTGTCATAACATCTCACTTACAACTCAAAATTCTTACTTTATCACAGCTTCTATTAGTGATTTTGTGTTTATCCTTTCTGATTCTTATATCTGCCGATTGGCCTACTTTTTAAGTAATTAATTCCCATACCAAAGAATAAAAATAAATACAGACTGCTGATAGTAGTGAATCCTAAAGAAGAGCATCTTTCTATTATCAATGGATAATCTTATCGAGCCCGATTCAGACTCAGCTTTTGACTTTAATAGTGCAAAAGATGATAAATCAGATTTTGAAACTGAAGAGGAGGAGGATTGTCATATATCAGGTTTGTGATCCTAATAGTAAAGAAAAATATAAAACTTTAATTATGAAGATGATACAGAAGAGCAATATCTAATCTCAGTATCAATAAAAATAATATATATTTAGTAGAAGAAAATGAAGATTTGACTACTGAACTGTCCCCACGAGGAACAGCAAATTCATTTAACAATTCTGGATAACAGGAACCAAATACTGCTCACCTTGCAAAGATTAATGATATCAGTTCTTGCAAGGAGAAGTGTGTACAAAAAGCATCATATTGAGAATAGTTGGCTTGGATGCAAGCCAATTTAGCAATGCCAGTGAAGCAATGAAAGCTTCTAGCTAGTTACTTGATTGCGGGTACCATGGTTTTCACCAAGCCACATGGAAACCGAAGCTACAACAAACGCTCCTATAGGAAAATGGAGAATGGTGAAAGAGATATGACCAAGCGTCTCTCCAGAGGTCACTACATTGTACCATTCATTGGACATGTATGTGCTGCATTCTTCCGCTGGTATTGGATACTAGGAAAATCACAAGTACACACTCTACTTGCCCATCTGAAGTCTGGGAAGACTGCAGTTCCACCAGCTCACCAGAGTACTGGCAAGATATCACATCATATTTTGCCTGCAAATACAAAGCAACTAGTATACAACTTTTTAGCTAAAGTGGAGACTGACTATGGTGAACAAGTAGCTACCAGATCCTACAAACATAATACACATAAGGGTACAGTCACTACGAAAGTTGAACTTGATAACCAGATTCTTCTGCCATCATTTTTCTCTCTCTGTACTCTCCTTACTCAGCTGAAGAGTATTAGTATTGGATTACATCTTTCTCTTCGCAGTTTTATACGTTACTGGAAAACCAGTACCCGATTTCAGAGTTTGCATATTCGAACTCTGGCTAAGGACATTTGTGATAACTGTACAATCTTGAAGGGTAAGCTTCGAGATAAGGAATGAAAAAACATGTTATCAACTTCTCAAAGAAGAGGTGATACATACCTGAAGTCGACAGAGACCTGGAAAAACACTAGCATGAGTACCGGCAGTGCCGTGATCTTTATGAGGCAAGTATTATACAAGCTACTAGATTTCCACAAGATACTGGTTGTTATTCATTTGACTTCCAGCAGGTTATAGAGATTCCTAAGCTGCCCTAAAAGCTAGGACAGTGGTATTTCTTTTCACCTATTATACTATACTCCTTTGGCATTGTCAATGAGAACAAGGAGAGTAATAAGCATTATCACTTTCTGTTTTCGGAGGCCCAGCAACCTAGGGGCCCCAATCAGGTAGTGTAATTAGTTCACTCTTTCTTGACATCCGGTAGTAAAATGAAACCTCACGTATATCTTGGAGCTGATAATTGTGGCGGTCAAAATAAAAATAAAACAATGACCTCTTACTTATGGTGGTTGGTACAGCAAGGATGGGTAAACAGTGTTGAACTTTGTTTTCGAATAAAGGGTCATACTAGAAACTCAGTTGACAGGGGGTTTGGTACTGCAAAGTATAGAGCCTAACGTCAGGATATCTGGACTCCATCAGACTATAGTGCTGCTATTACAGCAGGTAATGGTAGTATTGAAACAAAAGATCTCTTTGAAGATAATGATGCAAAGTGGATATTTTTAGATTGGGAAGGGTCTCTCAGTCCCCTCTTCAAGCCTCTAAAGGGGATACAAGGATATCATAACTTCCTGTTTCTCAAGGAGTTTCCAGGTACTATCATGACTAAGAATCATCCCTTAGATGACTGGCAAAGATTTGATCTCCTGAAGTCAGGTATAACTTGTCAACAAATCCGTACCATATATCCTAAATCTCTCACACCAGTGGGATTAAAACCTAAGAGACATTTTGATATGTGGAATAAATATGGTCTATATGCACCACTACATATTCAATCCATATGGCTTTATATACAGCCATCTTCTAGTATTATTAAACAGGCACTGGGAATAAAGGTAGGGTGGAGTGGACAATCAAGAACTGCAAGGACTCTAGGTGAAAATAGAGTTCAACCTGCGGAACTTGAAGGAGGAACTACAGGTATAGTATATCAGAATATAAGCAGTGCGATAAGAGAGGGTGAAGTGTCTACAGATAATAGGGATAGCTATACAGAGAAAACACAGGAGGGGATAGGAACAAATTCCACTACAGTTCCTAAGCGACGTCGAAGTCCTCCTGGTGTTAAACATAAGGAATCACACAAAACATTATAAATCTACTCTTTTTAGATTATTTTATTTATAGATTCAATATAACTATTGTAAATTATATTTTAAAGGCTTTATATTATTTTTAAAGTTTTTCTTGGCCATCTAGTTCTCTGATAAAGATATGGTAGAATAAAATGTATGATATCTCAAAACTGTTTTCCTGAGTCACTTGGGTTGCAACCTGTTTTCCCAGCCACTACAAAAACGTCCCAGAGTCAGGTTTTAATTGCCACAGTCTCATATCAGGGTATCTTAGGGGCTGTTTGGCAGACCGTGATTTGAAATAACAGAAATTTGAAATCGCATTTTGGAGATTAGACTTAGATTAGATTTAGATTAGATTTAGGACCAACCAATTAAAACTGGTGAAAGAGGATTATGTCATGCAAAATATACTTGCATAATCTTTTTATAAGTCTACTCATTGGACAGTTTCTAATCTGATCTAAATCAAATCTCCAAAACATGTTTGGAAATTTCTGTTATTTCAAATCACAGTCTGCCAAACAGCCCCTTAGTTCTTAGTCTGCATTTCTTGTTGCATTTTGGTATTGAGATCTCCCTTCTCACAGCCAAACTTGGTCTTTTTAAAGACTTATTTCTACCATGGTAGAGTGATATAGGATTTAAACCCACAGTACTTTTGTTCTTCTTCATTACTAGAATATTGGAATAGTTTTTTTACATGATTGAAAGGAGAATTGGTGAATGAATACACTATTGAAAACTACCTTTAAGATCATTGGCCTTTATCCATTCTTGCACTATACTGTAAATCTTTGAAATTTCCCCCTTCCATATATTCTTTGGTTTAAATTGTGTATATACTAGAAATGGTATTAAATAATATTATTCATTGATACAGTTAAGTTTATAATTTTCATTAGGGAAAGAAGAATAATAGACTTAAAGAAGCCTAGAGACTATTTAAATGATTTGAAAAAAGATTTATCCAATATCTAATTGAAATGTTCAAAGCAGCTTATAAGAAGAGTACTGTGTAAATACATACTTCTTAAAATCTTCCATCTATAACTAAGATTATTCCTGTAGCCCTCCATCATTCTATATACATATTAGTAATATTTCCTGCTTTATTTATCTAAAACATAAGCTGAAGTATGAGGAACAATTCAAACTAATGCAGAAAATGTATACTTACAGTTTGCTCTAGTATAAAGATTTTACTGTTACCAAAAGTATTCAATGAAGTTCAACGAGTAATGCAAGAACTGGGACAAGATAACTAATCATCTACCTAGTTGTAGGGTTACATCAAATTCACCTATTTGAGTCAGAAAGTCGCGCTGTGAAGATAAAGATGTACAAGTACCATAATTTGTATTTCTTACATATATGCAGTAAGGGTTTTAGCTTTCTCTATCAAGGAGGGCTCTACTCTCTTCTGTATTGTATTAATAGGCTTCTGTTTATAGGCTAAAGACCACAGTCTTACAACAAAAGTTTGAACCCTTTAGGGCTGCCAGCAACCAATTCCATCTTGTAATGATAGTCAATAGGGGGATCATCCTTTGTCCATAAATTTCATCGCATATCATTTCAGTATTTACTCCTCTTGGTGAACGGTTCATATTAGTATAGAGTAGAGGGTCAGATGCAGATTTCTTGTTATTCATAAATTGTTAAAGCAAAATTCCCCCTAGCAGCTAAGAGCAAAAGCTTTGAAATCAGACATAACCTTGTCTGGAAGCTGCTTTAACAGCAACTCTACTGTCCACCACATATCTCCTCCATACTAGAAGATTTCACCGGCATTTTGATAGCCAATGGTTCCAATTGGTGTGATATATTCAGAGCTATATAGGCCTTGTTCACATCCCTGTTTGTAAAGTGGTCTATAATCATCATAGATCTATATCTCCTTTTTTCTAGATTTGAGGTTAATGTAGACTCATTATGCCTAAGTAAGATAATTCACATAATAGCAAACGCAATTGAATGTCAGTTTTGCACTGAGTTTTCGTCCCAATGCATTTTTCTTGTCTTCAATTCTTCCACAGTATGGCGAAATATATTTTAGGTGATTTTGCCTAACTGTAACAGAATCCTACTATGTTTCTACTATTACTACTGACTTGACGTTAGTTATTACTTATTCGGGTTTATACCTAATAAGTGCAAATATTTGGTTGTCCCTTCCTACTTGGTTATGACTACCTAACTGGTTATTCTTTTCTTGTTTCGCTTATCACTACCCCTCCTTACTTCTACCCATTTGGGTATCGATATCCTCCTGCTATGCCTACTGGATTTGTATAGTAGTAAAGATCTCTGGTTCTTGTTTGGATTCCATTACTTGTTGTGTTAGCTGCATCCTGTCGGTTTTCACCCTCTGTTTTCGGAATATGGTTACCTTGTTATGCTCCCTCTGTCAGCATGTTGTTGGACAGGATATTGGCGCTTTTGTTTAGTTTTCCTAGCTACAATCTTTGGTATTTAAAGAGCCTGCAATCCCTTAAGGATGCGTACTCTCAAGCCTCACAAGACTATCATCTTACATACTACAAGTTGAACAGTCACTCTATCAGTTCCATACCTTTTACCTTCTCAATTGAAGACCTATCCAACGACGCTGCTCCCCCTATCCTTATAGTATCTTCAGAGTCCCTTTGGGATTCTCGAAAATACTTGGGAGTAGGTTACATTTTTTGACCTAGACTCAAGTATTCCTTTGATCTTCAGCAGAGGACTGATCACCCTTCCCCTACCTTGACCCTGCAGTATTAGTACACCTCCCGGTTTCCAAGAAGGCCTTAAGCGGACTCAAGGGGAGACCAGCTCACCCTAGCTAGCAACTATTTCACTTCCAAGAGATACCAGAAGGCACTTCACTAGAGGATCAGTAGCATCCTCGTCAGGACCCCATAGTCAAGCGCCAGTACCCCTAGCTGCACCACCATCGGAGGATTCAGAACTATCTTCAGTATATAGCAGCAGCAGCGAAGAAGAGGACCAACACCAAGCCCAAGCTCCAGACCAAGCCCAAGACCAAGACCAAGCCCAAGTGCAGGAACAAGTCCAAGAACAAGCCCAGGCACAGCTCCACCAAGAAGTCCAATCCAAGAAAGAACCAAGCTCAGAATCAGAATCAGGTTCCGGTCCAGAGGACGTTCCAGGACCAGCACCCCCAGCTTAGACACTTAAACCACCCAGTCTACCAAGAGAACCCAGAGAACCAAACCCTGCACCAGACGATTTACCTAGTCCACCAAGACCACCTAGTCCACCAAGCCCACCTAGTAATCCAAGCCCAGCACCCATCGCCATGTCAGTCCCCCCAAAGGGAAATAATCGTCCTAAATGGCCTGCAGTATTTACATTTACTGGAGAAGGAAAAGATCGAGATCTATTGAGAATCAACTCATAGTTCAACACAGTCCGTTAATACATCGCCAGCTCTGGCATAACTGACGATGCCCCTGAAGCCTTGCAATACTATGGAGCCTATTGCAGAGAGAAAGCGTGCAATAAATTCACCCAATATCAAACATCCCAAGGAGACCACACAGTTGCTGGACTCAAACAGAAATTCAAGGCCTACTTCCTTCCTTCCATATCCACTGATACCATCTATGTACAGTGGCTACAAGTCAAGCAAACTACCGGCGGGAAAACAGCACAGATTACTGATACTGTAATCAGACTTGATACCTGGAGACACAGTCTCCCCACTGGAATAATTTCACACTATTCAGCGAAGCATAAAATACTAGATGCCAGGGATATCAAACTCAAGCGAGAAGTGAAGCTACACATCACTTCAGATAGCTCCTTTGACCCGATAGTGGAGATAGTGGAAAAACGAGATGCAATTACCCACTCGACAGGACTCTATGGAAATCGTCAAGGAAATGCTATCCCTAATGCAGTTTCCCAGCAAGCAACCAAGTGTACCCAGAAAAACACCCCGCGAAATCAAACAAAGTTCTCCAACAATACCTCTCAGCATCCAAGAGTGTCCCAGGCTGAGAAGGATCTGTGCAGAAGAGACAATGACTGTTACTATTGTGGAAACATGGACACTACTCGGATAACTGCTTTGCGAAGAAGAAGCATAGGAGTACTTAGGAGCGAGGAAATGGAGGCCCTGGAGGAACCAGGAGACCCCAGAATGTCAGAAGAACATACCACACCCAGGAAGATGACCCCATGCAAAGGAATTAGTCACAGTTACCACAAACCATGCAGGACCTAGTAGAACTCAATCCCAAGCCCTCTAAGCATACATCACAGTCAATAATCACTAAGCAAAGGTACTATTCGATACAGGAACCAGAGGAAACAACTTAATATCAGGAAAGTTTGTCACTACCCACCAAATCCCTACCTGAGACCTGGAGACTCCAATCAACCTGAAGATAGCAGTCAAAGGATCACCCTCAGCAATCAACTATATGGCAATGCCTGTCGTACAGATTGACAAGGAAAGTGGCGATATCTCAGAAGCCCTAGACTGTTCCCTGGACAACTATGATATCTTTCTAGAGATGCCTTACCTTACAGCACACCATGCTGTTATAGATTGCGGAAAATCTATTATCACCTTCCCTGACACAGGAATTTCCTAGAACTGCAAGAAAGCTACACATGCACGATTTTCATAAATGAATGAAGCAGATGCCCCTGACTTCATTTCCAAGTTTCCTACAGTATTCCCTGGCTAGAAAACAGCGGAAGAATCCCTGACAAGATCATGCCAGCATACAGAGCATTAATCGAAGACTGAAAAGCCAAAAGAATCATTTACCCAGGCGAGGCACACAACCCAGTCAACATATTCCAAAAGCTGAAACCCAAGTGCGAAATCAGACTGCTTGCAGACCTTGTCCCCAGGAATGATATTTTTATCAAGGACCATGGAGCGATCCCCAACCAAGCCTTGATACTCAGAACTGTTGCCTGAGCAAAGTTCAGATGCACCATAGACCTAGTAAACTGGTACTTGCAAATTCGAGTTCTCCCCAGCAATGAGAATTACAACACCATTAAGACACCCTTTGGAGTTCAAATGTGTATGGGCACGATCATATATCTATCGGAATATATTAACGCAAACCTAAGCGAGTAGTGCGCGCACGCCTTAGTGAGGAGAGGTAGATTTATGAAGGTAGATTGGTAGGTAGTCTGTTCCTTATTCTTCTAAGCGAGAAAAGTGGGCGGTAGCCCCTATATATACAAGAGTGTGCCCACCCGTTATCTAAAAGAATATAAAAAGGGAAAAATATAAGTACGAACGTGTTTTACCGTAAGGTCAGTAGGAAAAACAATAGTGCGAACGTATTTGACCCTGAAAACCTGCCAAGAAAATCCCAAAAGTTTATATAAAACTAAAGTGGTGTGAGGGGTTTCATTGTGGATGATAAGACATAAAGGACAGAACAATAACGGTTAAAATATGTGATAAGCAAGCGAAATAACCCTAATACCAGATAAAGAATTATACATAAGAATCCTTATCGTAATAATGAAATATAACAGAAATATATGCACAGTATGTCCTAGCTGTAGTAATGTATGTGGTGTAATAGATATTGCCGAAACACTAACTAAGTAAGAGAATATACGATATGTTCAAGGAAATATTCATATAAAAATGAATAAGAAATTTTAACATTTGGATCCTTTGCATACAAAGTTATGCTGCAAGGAGATATCAACGCGCCTACTACACCAATGAGAGTTATAGAGTTTGTCCAAGATGGATTTATTGGAAAATTCGTTTAGGCATACATGGATGACATTACCATCTACTGAGAAACAGTTGAGGACTATATTTCGCACATCAGATTTGTCTTAGAAAGACTGAAGCAGCACCAAATCAAAGCATCGCCAGCCAAGTGTAAATTCTTCGCCACTAAGCTCTATCTCCTAGGACATATTATTGATGAGAAAGGAATTCATGCAAATCAAGAAAAAATTCGCTCCATCCAAGACTGGCCAACACCAAAATCGAAAATGGATGTTCAGACCTTTATTGGAGTTGTGATATATCATGCACAGTTCCTTCCACACCTTGCCTCCACCACTGCCCCCTTCTCAGACCTAATTTCCCAAGATGTGTTTGAATGGTGACCCCTGCATGAGGAAGCCTTCAAACAGGTTAAGCGCCTGGCCAAGAAGACAATTCTGCTCCGCCGCATCTCATATGAGACATCAGCTGATCCAATATACCTCATTACTGATGCCTCTAAGGTTGGATCAGGAGCATGGGTTGGCCAAGGACCCTCCCTTGAGAAAGCATACCCTGCCGCTTTCCACAGCAGAAAGTTTGCTACAAGTCAGCTTCACTACCCAGTCCATGAATTGCGACTTTTGGTGATTGTGGATGCCATTGAGGCATTCCATCCGATTCTATATGGCACCAAGTTCACTGTTGTGTCTGACAACAAGGCACTATCCATTTTCCTGAAGCAGACGGACCTACCTTACCGCCAAACTAGGTGGCGCATGTTCCTGAAATCTTATGATTTTAATATCAGACACAAACCTGGCAAAGACAATGTCCTTGCCGATGCACTATCGAGGATCTATGAAGATACCCCAGCCGAAGAAGACCAAATACTCGAAGACCCTACATAGAAAAAGCCTATAAAGACCCCCTTCTCCGCCATGAACAGTGTATCAAGACACTACCTCAACATCGCCCATGCACTAGACCCTTCTTATGCCCTCACTCTTCAAGTACCCTCTCGTATTCTTACTCCTGAACACCACTCCATGTGGAACTCACATCATGGCACCAGCTCAAACCCCTCAAGGTCCCCAGACTTGAGTTACTACTCAGAATCTGTTGAACAAGCCATAGACAAAGCAGCATATACCCTCGAGCTTGCAAACAATGCCATTAAAGGTTGTGAAATCGTTGAGACCTCCTCCTATCTCAGCAACCCTCAAGAGCTATCCCTTGCCACCGTACTTATTGAACGAGCTAAAGCTCCACTGTCAGGCCTTACGGTGAGAATTAACAATACTCCAGGATATATGGACCAACCACTACATTCAGATGCTATCACCAACTGCTTTTAACCAATCCATGATTCTATCACCCAACTGGAATCCCTTGCAGTCAACACCTCCAGAAATATCGCCCCCAGCAGCACTTCTACTGAACCTCACCATCAGCCCACACCAGTCCCTCCTCGACCACCAGTCAATGAGCTGGACCGATTTCTTGAATATATTAGACACCGAGCCATGCACTGGACTGCCTGTGTCTGAGACGAATATCAAACCTACATAAATGGCAAGAATACAGTATACTTTCCCTCAGGATTTAGCGATATTCCAGGACCCTTGCCTATTTACTATTCCTCCAATTTTGTCTCCCCTCATCATCCCAAGTGCATAGCAGAGCACAGATGGGCTGTTCCACATCCCCCCCCACAATGATGATGACTACCCAGTCTTTCATAAATTTTTAATAAGGGAAAAGAGAGAGAAATACCGGATATCGAGCTGGGATAGGACCTACCTACCCCTGAAGCACCTGTCGATTACGAATACTGCTTCCTTGATCAACCCTCTTCACAGCTTGACCTTCGCTCATTTCAACTTACGAACTACAGGAAAGGAAAGTGGTGCTCCTGCTTTCGAAATACTACCCAGAATGACCCTCACTTTGAGGTAGTTACCAAGGCTATCGAGCACCCTGTCTGGCTCCTTTATGATGGAGTTCTCGTCAGAAAGTGGATGGATAATAATAGACACTGTGTTGGAAAAAATACGTTATCACATTCTATGTAGTAATGTGTGTATGTGAGTCATGTAACACATACACATATGACGAGTCACATGTATGGCTGGATTTCACGTGATACGGAGATGGGTATATATATTTCGGGTTTTCTCCTCCTGTATCCTTACAACTCAGGAGCGCAATAGTGGAATCACAGCTTTTTAGTCTAAAAAGATACTGCGTTCAAATCTCAGTGCCGCCTTATTAAATATAAGAGACCGCCTTTGATACTGCAATATTTTCAGGTTATGAGCCCGGGTTAGCAAGACTTCCGCTACCCAACCATATACCACTTGACAAAAACTGTTTATACACTAAAACGCTTCTACCGTTATCTTCCTCACACACCTCCTGCCTCTTATTACTCTATGAGTGACGCAGACGTCCTTTATAGACAACACAACTAATCTCGCTGCAGTAACTGCATCAACACTCGTCCTCTCCCTAAACGAAGAGAGTAAAAATCAGGAAACAAATGACACATACCTACTACGACGCACCCAAATACCCAATATCCGAAATCGAAGCCAAAGCATCACATCTACTACAAGATTTAACCAGTGACGAATACCGAGGTTATTTCAACCCTACATCGATCATTGACTGTCCTGGTTGTGGGAGATTAAGACCATTTCCTATAAGTCAACACAAAGAAACGAACATACTCCCATTCTGTTGTGACGAATTTCGATTTCAGCTTGAGTACTGCGGAATAAAAAGGTTGTACAGTCGTTGAAACATCGGCAGAACAAACCCATTTGCTCCCAACACCAATTCGAATAACAATAGACCTATCCCACGTTAACCGCTAAAATGTCCACCGAAGACACCTCACCAACAGACTCCACAGTTGGACGATTGTCCCTCACCCTGAGAGACTATCCAAAATTAGAAGGACAACGGGACTATCAGTCATGGGCACAAATGTGGAAAACGGCATTCAACGTATGCGATCTATGGGATATGGTCGACGGTTCAATAGAACAACCTGAGCCAGAAGACGAAGGAACCTCCCCCTCAAAAGAGACCAAGGACTGGAATAAGCGAAATGAACTAGCAAAGTTGTTCCTATACCAGGCAGCGGGTAGCTACGCAGCCAATATCACCTGCTACAACTTGGCCTCTGAGGCTTGGCAGTCACTAAGGGACCGGTTTGACAAAGAAACACCATCTACAAACCTAGTCCTTCTTGAAAACATCTTCACCAAACTCACCCCTGCTAAAAACATCTCTGAACACATCTCCAACTTCGAAAACGCATGGAACCGGTGATCCCAACGATGCTCAAATGCAAAGGGGAAAAAGGCTGAAGACCTCTTGACCACATTGAAAGCGGTAGTCCAGTCTGAAGCCACCAAAGGAGCGTTCTTCCTGCTTTCGATAAAGGAGCAACATGGAGATCTATGTGATATGCTGGCTGCACGAGGAGATGACCGTTATGTAGACATAAGGGAATTCTTCGTCAGCAGAGCAACAGAGAAAACCGAACAAAGGGAAGATGAAAAAGTGCTATTCGTACCAAGGAAACAAAAAGGAACGAAGTTCTGTTCCTGGTGCAAAGCACGAGACAAGAAGAGTGACAACCATAACCTCAAGGACTGCCATAGTCTCAAAAGAGACAAGGAGAAAAAATATCGAAACAAGGGACCAAAATCGATAAATGTTACCGACCCTACCGTTACCGTGTTGATGACCAAGTCTCAACAAATTGCGAATGAAAGCGATAGGAGGATGACAATTAGTTGGCTTTGTGATTCAGGAGCCACTGACCACATATCACCAAACGAAGGTGACTTCCTAAACCTATCACCCACAAAAGCAAATATAGTAACGGCAGATGGCAGAACTCATCAAGCAACCGGAACAGGAGACATTCAGATACCTGTGCGACTGCAGGATGGATCCAGACATACGGTTCAACCCTGAAGAGTACTGTATATACCATCGTTTCGATACTCCTTAGTGTCTGAATCAAGGATTGATGATGTTGGAGTAAGAGTGGAAATTGAGAAAGGAGAGAGAAGATATGTGAAGAATGGAAGGATATTCATGGTTGCGGGGAAAAAGGACGGGCTGTGGTATATAAGGACACATAATGAGAAGGCTCTTATGACACCTTATGAGGAAAGACACCTGGCACTTGGTCATCCTAGCACTATTCGAGATTGCTATCACGACACATTGCCCATTCCCCAACCTCAAGACTTTAACTGTAAAACTTGCAAGACGCAAAAATCAATACATAGTGTGCCACATGGAAAAAGTATCAAAACAAAGAAACCTTTCGAGAAAATCCATTCAGATCTGAGCGGTCGTATTTCAGTCCTAACCTTGGGAAAAAACGAATATTACATGACATTCGTGGACGACTATTCCAGATACTGTTGGCAATACTTGCTAAAGTCAAAGAACGGAGCTGAGAATGCAATACAAGATTTCTGGAACCTTATACATACACAATTCGAAGTACGAATCAAACATCTCCACACCGATAATGTGACAGAGTATGTAAACCAAAAGGTATCCCAGTTCTTAAAGGAAAGTGGTACAATCCACACCATATCACCAGCCTACAACCCTGAATCAAACGGTGTTGCTGAAAGAATAAATCGTACCCTAACAACCATGGTACGATGTATGTTGCCAGCCAATCGAAAGTTTCTATGGGGGGAAGCATATTCTACTGCTGCCTACCAATACAACAGACGATGGCATTCCACGATAAAGACAACACCTTTCGAGCACCTATATGGCAAGAAACCAAACATTAACCACCTCCGTCCTTGGTTCACATCTACGACAGTACACATTCCTTCAGAAAAGAGAACCAAGTTGGATCCTACAGCAGAAGAAGGTCACTTAGTAGGCTACACTTCCAGTCCTACAGTATATCGGATTTACATACCTAAACGACATACGGTCACTGAAGCAAGAGACGTCAGGTTTGGGATAATGAAAGGAGTTTCATTCGAATATCATCAAGAAAGTACTGCGACAATTCCGGAGAAAGAAGCCATTCCAGAAAACGAAGAACAACCTGAAAGTAATCCTCCTGTCGAATACGAAGACCATGCAGAAGAAACAGAGGTACCAGGAGCATACCCTGATGAACCTCCAAGACGACTATCAACTCGTACCCGATTCCAAACCACCAAAGGTCTGGAATATCGAAAGGACCTAGCCAAAGTCAAGCTCAAGGACTTGAAAGCCAAAATGAGAAAATGCGATGAAACATTCAAAAGCTACATGCGAGGCGAAGGATGGACAGGTACCCCTGAACAAGTTTGTCTACAACATAAGCTGCAACGCGAAGCGATACTCTAGAAAATTCGACAACAACAGACTGCCATGAGCAAGGAATCCTTCGTTGGACTCTCCTACTACAAGCCTGACCCCACAAGCTACGCAGAAGCAATGATGTCAGAAGAACAGGCTGAATGGCAGATCGCAATGAAGGAGGAAATGGATGTTCTGAAAAGCAGAAAGGTTGTGGACGAAGTCGACAGACCTAATACCAAAAGAGTTCTCAAAGGATGATGGGTATATTAATCAAAGGTTAAAACAGATGAAACTATTGAAAGACGAAAAGGGAGATATTGTGCCAAAGGATTCAGCCAAATACCAGGGGAAGACTTCGACGAAGTATATGCCCCTGTGGCACGCCTAGAATCATTACGGGTATTGTTAAGTCTAGCAATCAAGAGAAGATACGTTCTATGACAACTAGACATCAAGAGTGCATTCCTGTATGGCAACATTGACTACGAACCATATCTAGAAATTCCTGAAGGGTACCGCATACCAGGAAAAGTATGGAAGCTACGGATAGCAATCTATGGCCTTAAACAATCTCCATGCCTATGGTATCAACATCTTACCCAAGCCT
>QFET01002397.1:0-13357 GCA_003316355.1 Tuber calosporum
TTGAAAGGTGGATCCGCTTGCCGGCGGTTGGTCCTTGACAATGCTTGCCCCAGTCGGTCAACCCATGCGTCAGCTTCGGATTCGACTTTTCGACCCGGTAAGGGTCTTCGTGATGGCTCACCCCCTCGTCGAGAGGGACCAGCTTCATCTCCCGAGCTTGGGTCATCGTCTCCTGGATTGGGTGCATTCGCCGGAGGAGGCGGTGGTGGTGCTTTTCCCCCACCACTGTTTCCGTCTCCTCGATCCACGCCCTTTCCCTTGTCTCTGCGTGGAATGAACCGGAACTCTTCTCTTCCATCAGCCGTTGTCCGTTTCTCCAAACCCGGATTTTCCACTGGCTGTGGTGCCACTGTTTCCCACACACTTGGTGGGTTCCTCGCAACCTGTAGTTGCACCAAGGTTTCATTCATCCGGGTCAACATTCGATTCAGTTGTTCGGATGCGGCATTCTGTTGGACCACATATGCTTCCCTTTCAGCACGCTCTTGTTCGAGGCGCTGGTGAAGCTCTCTTAACTCCTGTCTGGTCCGCTCATGGTCCTTTTGTGCGGCTACTTGTCTTTGTAGGAGTTCGGCTTTTTGCCTAGCCAAGGCCTGTTCTAGCTGGCGGTCTCGATCCGGCGACTCTTGTCCTGTTGCCCCAATGTTAGCATGAAGTTGGGTACTTGCCGCTTCATGGTGCGCAGCCCGTTCTTCCTGTGCTCGCAGCTTGGCTTCCAACCGTTTGGTGGTTGCATCTTGAAGTGCGGCAGTTTCAGTGGCTAACATTTCAAGTCCCGAATTGACTTGTTTCAACTCTTCGCCAATGATCTGTTCCCCACGGGTTATCCGCTAGGCATGGTGCTGGAGTTGGTTCGCCTGATCCTGTGCTTGGCCAGATAGTTCACGGTAGGCCAGATGTTGCATATCAACTGATTCCTGGAGGGTACGGTCGAAGTAGCTCATTGCCTGGCCTATGCGTTCTGCTAATCTTTCCATAGATGGATTTCTGGCGTCGGGGGGACGGGGAGTGCTTGATCGAGTTCCTGGGGCCGACTTTCTGACTCCACTTGGCTGTGACAGGTGGTGGAGTGCCAAGGGTAACGTGGAGCGCCCAGGTGCATGATCGCTTCCAACCAGGGAGACTTCCTCTACGTCCGACATGGCTTTGTCCGTGTCGACAGTCAATTGTCGGGCCATTGTCGCCTTTTAATGGGAATTAGGGTGTCTGCCAAACCCCCAAATTGAAGGTGTAAAGGAAATATTAGAGGAGAAAGAACTGGAGGTTCCGCTTTCCTCACTGTCGTGTTCAATGAAAGGGTGCCACCTAAAGGATGGGCCGTAAAATTCTTTATAGATTTCTGCGAAATCTTGGGGGGTAGGAACGAGTTTAGGATCGGTGAACCAGGAGGGTTCGTAGGGATATGGTAGGAATTCGATCTCCGGAAGGGAGTCGTACAGGAGGGATTCGATAGAAGAGACAAAGTTTCGTAGACGAGGTTCAAGAATTGACTCGTCAAGAAGGGTGGAATCAGCTATGAGCTGGAGTGATTCCAGAGGTTTGACTTCGAGATATCCGATAGTCATGTATTGAGCCTTGGTAACAAGGAGAAATATCAATATACTGTTAAGGGTAGCCGATTCTAAGGTCAAGCGAATCAGGCTAGGCTTAAGAAATCAAATCGTAGACGGAGATTGTCTAGGAAGGCTCAAGATTTCAAGGTAGAACGTATGATATTGATAAGATCTCTTCTCCGTTGCTTGATGATGGCTAAAGCTCGGGAGGCACTTCGATATTTATATCCCGCGTCTGAGTGTTCGCGGACTACATCCGTTCTCCATACAACCAAGTATCTGCTAACAATTTTCACAACAAAATCCAACAGCGAACCCCCTTTGACCGTGAAAGTTTTTTTCCCCCGCACAGCTAATGGCGTGATCAGAGCTCTTCTTTCTCCGAGGGTCTTCACACCTTCCCGGTAAGAGATAACAGCCGTCGTCCTGCTGTTCAAACTATGGCCGTCCAGTTTGGAACTTGCCAATAGTTTCTTAGAACACCAAGGGGCCAACTTGGTTGTCGACCAATACGGCTTCGTTCAGGTTCACACGGTTTTGCCGCTGGCTTTCAGAATGACTAGTCTTTGACGATCGGTCTAATACCAATTCGTGCTGGACTGCCTCTCCTTATCGACATGTTCCGATAGGCTTGCTTGCCTATGATAGGCATTCATTTGGGGTTCAGTACTATTCTCTACGGAATAGCCCGAATACCACTCCCTCCTAGGCTTCCGGACGTTGTTTTGGTCTCTTGACTTCAGTGGGATGTAACTCCGCAAGTTCTTGACGAAATCGCTTGGTTCTTTTTCCCAGACGTAGCCAGAGATGCCTTCTTATATACCCTGCGGACAGGATCCGTTCGGACAGACGGCGACGACGTATACGGGGTTACGAGAAAGGTTCCAATATTTTTTCTTTCTATAATTGCGAGCAACTGCACAAGGCGCCAGTGTTGTCGTCCGGGGCCAACATCGGAGCCGGAGGGGGGTATTAGTCTGTGGAGTTTCAGGCCCAAGCGCCTAACTTTGGTTCGGTAAGAGAGTTTTTTTAGCTGTAGGGGGCTGGGACAGACTGTTGTGGGAGGTTTCTTTCTGCTATAGCTTCCGCTCCATGTAATATCTGTACCTCAAACAGGAATTCAATAAGATAATCAAAAGATATAAAAATAATATCGAAACTCCTGTGCTTACATGATCATCAAGGAACGTAGAGGAGTCCTTAACAATAAAATAAGTTTACATATCTTCGAGAACCTTTATTCTTTATACTACATTTAACTGGGCTCTCCTGACAGTTCTCTGACTTGCTTGATATTAGCATGGCTTAGGCAGTTCAACATTTCCAAATTGGCTACTGCGTAACAGGCCTACAGCATAGCACACAATTTAAGACTATCCCTTTCGAGAAATTCATAGACATAGGCAATAGCCTCATGGCAACCACTCTGATACTACTACACAAATTGTATATCCTCCAACTCAACTCTATTAGCTATCATGTAGAATATGATATGTTCAGCCGCTATTGCTGTATGTGGAAGTAAAGGTATCATACTATAATCTTAGTATATTGTAGGATACTTTATTGGCCTTAAGAATCTGAACGAGTTGAGAATCGTGCCTGTCTTACAAGTCATGTTGAATGCTATAGGAAATCAAATTCTCTAATATCTGGCTACTCACTTTCTGCTCTTTATGTAAAGATGGATGGCCAATGTCAGTCATGCTAGACCCAGTATTACCAAGTGAAAATTCGAGCACAGTTTGTATTTTGATAGTGCCGTTGATATCAATTAGAAATGATTGACCAGACATCTCTACGATATCCACTGAGCCAGCTTACTGTACTGTCATCATATTGCACATCAGAGCATGGGTGTAACGGAATCCTACTATGTTTCTACTATTACTACTGACTTGATGTTGGTTATTACATATTTGGGTTTATACCTGATAAGCGCTACTATTTGGTTATCCCTTCCTACCTGGTTATGACTTCCTAACTGGTTATTCATTCCTTGTTTCGCTTATCACTACCTCTCCTTGCGTCTACCCAGTTGGGTATCGCTATCCTCCTGCTATACCTCCTGGATTTGTATATTATTAGCGATCTCTTGTTCCTTCTTGTTTGGATTCCATTACTTGTTTTATTAGCTCTATCCTGTCCCTTTTAACCCCCTGTTTTTGGAATATGGTAACCTTGTTATGCTGCCGATGTTAGCATGTTTGTTGGACACGATGTTTGCGCTTTTGTTTAGTTTTCCTAGCAACAATCTTTTGTATTTAAAGAGCCTGCTATCCCTTAAGGATTCGGACTCTCAAGCCTCACAAGACTATCATCTTTAATACTACAAGTTGAACGGTCACTTTATTAGTTCCATACCTTTTACCTTGTCTATTGAAGACCTATCCATCGACACTTCTCCCCCTATCCTAATAGTATCTTCAGAGTCCCTTTGGGATTCTCGAGATACTTGGGAGTAGGTTACAATGGGCAGAAGTCATAGACCCATCTCGTCAAGTAAATGCAGTCATAACTATCCTTGTCTCTAATTTTCTCACTAACTAGAACATCAGTGAGTCATTTGCTTTCGCCAATATGTGTAAAATATGAGATGAGTGTGCAAACAATAGCATCAAGCAGTATACCCGGCAAATATGGTAAACCACGTGCAATTGTCCTTCTCTCCGATGCCTCAAATCTGGTGACCAGTATCTGGAACCAACCCCCTTACGATTTGCATAAGGTATGAAATCAACCACATGTTATCTCTCAAACCATATGACCAGGCTATCTACAACTAATATGTTTTCATGTTTCTTGATAATATAGTCTATATTGATTTGTTTCCAGTCTGGACAACAGCATGTATACCTGTCTACATTGTTCATAAGGATCCTAGTAACTATACTTCTATATTCTAGGCCAAGCTTACCCACAACATTCATACCTGAATTGCTCTTCGAGATGCATAAGTTGATATTTGTGATTCTCATAAAATGTAGACTATTGTCCACCATTGACTGACATAGTACTCGCTATCATCTACTCCACCAGCTACCATCAATATTCATTTCTGTCTGAATCTCATTCAACCTCGCTGCCATTTATGTCCTATAACGACTTCACATCCACCAAACCAGTCCACCATATCACCTATCAACAACCATGATTTTTTTCACAGTCAATATACACCTCTCACACCCCCTATCAAACCTGTATATACAAAATGAATAGTAGATTCCCAGTATGAAATAATTACACTGAATCGACAACATTCATCTTACACAACTACCACTTACTGCTCTCAGTGAATTGCAAATAAATATGACATTTGCCCAGCTCTATACTTTCAACATCAGCATCCAGTTGTGTACAGATCCTCCAACATTCTGGGTTATCTTGTTATAATACATTACCTGGGTGAACTGTAAAGAGTAATGTCCTTAGAAGCCTAACCAGGCTTGTTGTATGAAATTGAAGCTACATTGTCTGGAATTCTGATGCGACTGAGAAGATATCTTCTCATCCTCAGAGTGAAGATTTGTGATATGAGTAATTCTGGCAGCAGCTAACATCTAACTCCAAGCCTTATCCGACACTAGTTTGTAAATTATGGCAGGCTTTTAATTGGCCACCTCAACAGTAAGCTTAGTACCACCATCCAGATAGGATGCCCGGCTGGTAGCAGAAAGTCTCTGTTGTCAGATAAATGACTGATCTCTCATATAGGACTTAGTTGATTCATTTACCCAAAAGAAGAAGCGATCAGTACAGAAGCGGTGGAGTTGAGAGTGGCCTTCAAATACCTGCTCTTTGAACATACCCTATATAGTGATCCAACAAGTTACACAACTAACAAAGACGGATTATATTGGAATAAATTTCACTGATAAAAGTATCACAAAAGCATATTGTATATTAGGTGATGTTGGATAAATAGTTGCTCCTACAAAAACAATACCCTGAAGGAAGTATATACAAGCTTTGTATATGACTAAGTCGCATGCACCTGTGGCAAACCCTCGTAGGTGCGTCCTGTATGTGCAACCTAACGTTATAGCAGCCACCCTAAACAACAACTTCCTGAGATTCCAAGTGTTATTTACAGAGTCCAACTTGTCGATCTAAAAGCGAATTGCACCTGTAGAAACATTACAGGACTTTATTGAGATAACAGAATCAATTATGTGTGGCTGTCCAGAGACTGTAAGTCCTGGATTAGAGCATGACAGCTAAACATTTAGGCCATCATTAACGGCATCCCTAGACTAGTTATTTAATTTCCAGTACTTGTCATGGTAAAAATCAGAAATGAGTACCACAGTAACCAAGATCTTGACATATCGGATATGAGAAGTGAAGGTTAAGTCAAGAAATGAGAGGGTGCTCATCAAAACTATATGACACGGTTGGATCCGATGTGAAATATCCTTGAACGAAAGTTTGGCCAGGCTTATCATATTGCAGCTTACCTGAACCTTGACCCTGGCTCACGTGATATGGGGCTCTTCACCTAAAATGAATAACTTATTGGCCAGGAAAACATTGATCCGATCAGAGATGGAATCAACTGTATACCCATCTGATAGGACAACTGTAACCTACTCCCAACTATCTCGAGAATTCTAAAGGGACTCTGAAGATACTATTAGGATAGGGGGAGAAGTGTCGATGGATAGGTCTTCAATAGACAAGGCAAAAGGTATGGAACTGATAGAGTGACCGTTCAACTTGTAGTATTAAAGATGATAGTCCTGTGAGGCTTGAAAGTCCAAATCCTTAAGGGATTGCAGGCTCTTTAAATACAAAAGATTGTACCTAGGAAAACTAAACAAAAGCGCAAACATCCTGTCCAACAACATGCTAACAGAGGCAGCATAAAAAGGTAACCATATTCTGAAAACAGAGGGTTAAAAGCGACAGGATGGAGCTAACAAAACAAGTAATGGAATCCAAACAGGAAAGAATAAGAGATCGCTACAACTATACAAATCCAGAAGGTATAGCAGGAGGATAGCGATACCCAAATGGGTAGAAGAAAGGAGGGGTAGTGATAAGTGAAACAAGGAAAGAATAACCAGTTAGGAAGTCATAACCAAGTAGGAAGGGTCAACCAAATAGTAGCGCTTATCCGGTACAAACCTAAATAAGTAATAACTAACATCAAGTCAGTAGTAATAGAAGAAACATAGTAGGATTCCATTATAACAACCCTCTTCAAGGGAAATCTCATGGTGAGATGATATTGTCTCCCAGTCGGTCTGACATGGCAAGGATAAGCGCTTAATACCTAGGCTTTTCTGAGCGGACCTGAGGTGCCATTCGGCCAAGCAGTCACAGTATTAGGCACCAAATGAGATCTTAACAGTTTTTTTACCTATCACAATAGGGGCCCATAAGTTTGCCATAAGAACTCCTAACCCAGTGGGAGGATATATATAATATAGAATTGGTAGTGGAGGTGGGGACAATGTCCAGATACTACCAGATTTGGTGATATCAGGAATTGGAGAGAGACTCAGTTTAGGGACTACAGGTGGGTGTTAGGAAGGTGCTGACTACTAATTCAGTTTATGAAACTGTATATTCATACATAAGTGTTCACTCATTTTAACATCCAACAGGTCCTTAAGGGTATTGATTAGATGGAGTTGTCACTCAACCCTGGCCGACCGTGAGCAGAGCTCTTCTACCAATCCCTCAACAATTTAACAGAGGTAATTAATTGCCTTCCCGACGATCTTAAAGTTGGCAGTCACCTCATCCTTGGAACTATTCCAATTGTCGGTAACCAGCAACAATCTTGGAACCCTAGTCTCCACACTTTCAACCTTGTGAGCAATACCATTAAGAGCATTCAACACGTCTGCTGTAGGCAGACTCTCAACACTGTGCGGTACGGTAACCAGTAGAGTAGCTGGGCCACTATGCACACTGTCACATAAACTAGTAGTATCAGCGTTCTTACCATTACAGATTCCCATATTGAGATCAATACTGCCAGGCGAGAGGGAACTAAAAGAATCAACTACTCTTAGGGGGGGGACTTGACAACTACATCATCTATTCTACCAGCAACAAATTTAACTTATTGTATTATGCCCAATAGGCGTTAGATGATCCCTTGGAAGCAATCTACAACTCCCCTATAGTGAATCCTGGACCACCAGAGTTGTCACACGCCGGTAGAGGTGTGTAGGAAGGAGACCTCGTTGCTGCCTGGACGATATGATAAGTCCTCAGGATTGTCTAATGCAAATTAGTACCCATAAAGAGCACCCTTGTCTATGTACAAGACAGACTGGATATTGGGTATTAAGCCCTAATTGGTTAATATTACGAAAGTCGTAGTAGGAGGTTGATATGTTTGACTAAATATACAGCCTAACAGAGTCTCGGAGGATGGAGTGATAGACACACAGGTGTTGGATGCGGACAACTCCAGTTTGGTGATAGCTGAGAGGCATCGGTATCTCAGAAATACATAGATCCAGGAGTAAGAGATTGCAAGTGTGAAAACATTGGGGGAGGCAATCGCGAGTTATTCAAAGAGGACAAATGAGAGTATGTCTGTGTGTCAGGCTTACTAGAGTATAAACGGGCCTAAAAGCCGATTGTTAAGGTTTTGTCAAAATGGCAGTCACCAGAGCAACCCCTAGCAAGTAGTGAAGCATTGGCTGCAGTTTCCACCAAGTCAAAGGATCGTAAGTTCATACTGGCCACCAGGCCATATAAATCTCTATCGAATCCCGAAATCGAACTATTCCCCCACCTACAATTGTCAACAAACGTCATGTTACTATAGTCTGCACCAGGAGCAGAATAGGCCTGATGGATGACGGGAACAAGGGCCTGAGAACCAGCAAGATCAGCCTTAGATTCCAGAAATATGTTGTTCTGGAACCCTCCACGCTGAGAGGGAAGCAAAGAAGGAGGGTGAGAATGCTCCATCCCGGAAGCCACAAACACAGCACCTGGGGAAGTTAAACACTTCTAAACTATCATGAAGCAAAGCAAACGATAAACTTGTTACAGGCAACAAGTACACGAACATTGAGAGGGAAAAACAAGGGGCCACGACAGGGTAAAATAGGGAAATAGCAAGCGATACTGGTAGAAGGAGAGGCCGGTGTATGTATTACCTGTATAGGCACTTATAGGATACTTATATAAGGAAACGTGATTGCCTGATTTTGCCCAAAATCAGTATCTGAGAAAAAAGAAAAAAAAAGAAGGCGAACACGGTGTCGTGAACTATCCAAAGGTCAGTATATAACAACATTTTTGATGGAATAAAAGCTAATCAAAACAGTAATTCCATCAATAAAAACAGGACAGTCCTCATACAAAAAGCGGTGTTTTGTAAAATGCCTTCATAGCTGGGCAGGAAGACCGTATCGGGAGATTGCACCGGATCAGAATCTGGTAGTAAGTACTGTGTATGATATATGCAATCGCCCAACAACACCAAAGAAGTGTAAGGGACACCCTTTTTCAATAGATATTCCAACCCGCCGAAGACTTGTTACTACAGTTACAAGTAGTGCAGAAAACTGGAGGTTACGACTCATAGTGGTAGCTAAGATTTGTGGAATAAATGCAAGCAAGAAAACAGTGCGGAATGCATTTGCGAAAGAAGTGTACTCATGTCAGGCAGCATGAAAAAAGCCTGCCTTAAATTAGCATAAGAAACGTCTTCAATTGGAAGTTGCCCTCCGCCATGCCAATTAGACTATGGGAGATTGGCGGCGTGTAATTTAGATGGATGAGAGTTATGTTTGGTTGGAAGGCTCTCATGGGAGACCATGGGTTACTCGATGCCCATGCGAGGAATACAATGATGATTCCATTGCTCCCAAGTCTCCTAAATAAAGATTCTATTATGATCTGGGGCGGAATTATGGGAGGAAAAAAAAGCCCTTTAGTTCCCTGGAAGAAGTAAGACTGGGGGACCATCACTGCTGCTGCCTATGTTGAACATGTTTTGTCACCAGTACTTTGGCCTTTTTGGCACTATGAGAGCCAAAGATTAGGGTCAAACTTTAGGCTATTGATTATGGAGGATAGGGCTGCTGCACAACGTGCAGCATATACCAACTCCTTTCATCAATTTTACAAGATGCATAAGCTTACCTGGCCACCTTCCTCTCCAGACCTTAACCCAATCGAAAATGTCTGGCATATTCTTAAGAATATGTTAGACAAACGCCGTCCTCATCCCACCACCTTTACTGCAATGACAGAAGCAATCAAGGAAGAGTGGGATCGCATCTCTGCAGAAGAGGTACTGTGCTTTGTGGACTCTATGCCACAGAGAATTGCAGCTGTCATTGCAGCTCAAGGATGTCACACCCAGTGGTAGACAAAGGTCTTTCCTCTTCCTTTTTTTTTTTTTATATATGTCTATATCATTTATGTACATATGATTTCCTCAATTTGATGATTTCTCCATGAAAATATTTGGTTGAACTTTATCATCACTCTCCTGACTGATCAGAAACACCTACCGGTACCTCCAATACCCCTGCTATATTCCTTTTTTCATCCCTGTTCCCCCCCCCCTGTTTTTCCGACTCAATGTTCAGGTACTCGTACTTGTAGCCTGTAACAAGTAACTGGATAATGTAAAAGATGGGGGTGGTTGGGTGTGGCAGTTCAATACCTGCTGCAAATTATCAGAGGTCATAGTTAGTTTCTAATACAGTAGTGCAACAGGTCACGCAGGAAATTGCTGACTAAGTGTAGGTGATAGCTGACTACTCGGGCAGAGGGTTGCTGGCCGGGCCGGAGAGAAGTACAAGTATCATACTTGAAGTATGATAACGATTCTTCCCACAGTATTGACCAACTGCCATCACAGAAGAAGGTATCACACCGGTACTTCTACAGCAGTAGAGTACCATCCAAAAAGTACCGTAGGTAATGATAGGATCCATCCCACAAGCCCAAGAAACTCCAAGCTCAGTCTCAAGTAGTAAGATCATGAGAGTTGGTATGACATCACATCATAGTGTTCCGGTATCTTACTATATTATGTACGATCCCCGCACTTAGATATGAGTCGACCCCCGGTGGGATATACACCTACGAGGGCTTGTAAGTTAACCCTAATAATAAATGTATCGATGGAAAGTTGGCATCTCGAAAACTCCTACGGTAGTACTCCGGAGTAGCCATTTTATGGGTAGGTATTGTACGGTACTTTACTAGCTCTTGCCCTCTCATCTAATGTATCCTCTTTCTCTAGCTAGGAACTTACTGTACGAGTAGGTTTATCGTACCCGTGATCAAGGCGAGAACCGCTTACCGTACGCACTCACTCACTCCCTCACTCACTGTGAGGTAGATACGGTAGGGGAGAAGAAGGAGATTTGTAAAGTGGTTCAGCTGCTACCATATGCTTGAGGAAGTTCTGTGGATTCCATTCATATAACCCTGAGGTCGAGATCCTCATAAGCTTTTGTCGTATCATTGAGATAGATTCCCTCGCCAAAGGGCGATCCATCCCACTTTCATTTGAGTTTCGCAGTTGCTTTCTGAGGAGAGAAGTGGGAAGGGTAATTGAATTCCACCGTGCTTCGTGGTGGCTGGCTGGCTGATGCCTCATTCGCCTGTTTTTGGTTCCCATGTTTTTGAGTTTGTTTGTGTATTTTGGGTGTTTATGCATAACCTATGGATAGTAATTGTTTTTTTTTTACAGAAGGTGTGTGTCTTTGAGAAGGATTTGACAAAAAAAGAGAGGGGGGGGGACTCTTCACGTCGCACATGTTAAACTAAACAGGTCTCGGAGGTGGAGGTTATAATTTGAAAAAAAAAAAAAGAAAGAAAGAAAGAAAGAAAAGTCCACCACTTCATAATATTGAAATTTCTAAAACCAAACCATTGTATTGTACCTAGTACAATAACCGATTTATACTACAGGGAACCCTGTCAATCTAATGTATTACCTGGTGCCTATACCATCCTGGATAGATATGAAAGATACCCACGACGAGACGATGCAGTCTACCGATAGCCGAGGATTTCTCGACGGTCTTCTCTTCATCCGGTTCCTCGTTCGATTGGATTTCGATATCATCATCCCCGTCCTCGGCTGCCTCCTCCTCGGCTGCATCTTCTGCGTCCTTGGTCTCTTCTTCAGCGTGATCCGCAATTTCCTTCTCAATATCGGGCAAACCCCAGACCTTCCGAAGTTCCTTAATCGAACTCTTCCGCGCCTCCTCACGGTGCATAGCGGTGTTTGGGTCACGTTGCTTGATGGCCTCCTCAGCCGCCTTCCTTGCCTCTGCGCTCCACGGCGCGGAAAGATCAATGGGCTGTCTAGTCCCTGGGAACTTCTCACTGAGGAACTCCTCCACGAATAGGGCGAAGCCTTCTATGAACACATCGTAGTCACTACCGCCCCACTGTTCAATAAAGTCACCGTCCTTGTAGAGGTTGAAAGTGGGGTAACCATATATCTTTAGGCCCGGGTCCGCGCAGAGTTCGCCATCCGCCCCTGAGCATTCGTACGAGGCGAAGGTGAAGTTGTAAAATTCTGTGAAGGGTACTGCCGTGTCGTGACCGAGACTGACGTTGGAACGAGTGTAGGTTAACGCTGTGTCGTACCAGCCCGGTGCTGCATCTTTTGAATAATGACACCAGGACATGTAGTGTTTGACGAACCTAGTGGGGGGGTGGATTAATGGCTTTTTTCCCCTAGGGCTTTGGGAAAAGGATATTCAGATCATACCAATAACCTGACTTGATCGTCTCGTCGAAATCCCATCCGGGGATTTCTATTGGCCCATCGGGGTCTGGGCCAGTTCTTTCTGGCAGCGCCGTCTTTGAAGTGCTTGTGACATCTAGTGTACTGGTAGGCGAAGATGGAGGTATTTTGGGGGGAGGGTGAGGATGATACGGTTTAGGCCCCGCCAAAGCAAGCGGGAGCAGCGCCAGCGCAATTAAAAGAGCGTTTTCAAAATGCATAGCGAGTGGATGCGTTCACCAAGAGCGAAAGGGGGGCACGCGGGCGATGGGAAGTGGATAGTTATGTATGAAGCTATGTGCCGGTAAATAATATACGTGATGGCTCAAGGTAGTGTCTGATATTGGACATTTTGCGCGGTCTGACACCGGTAGAGCGCTTTTGACCGCTCTGGGCAGCGTGTTTGAGTAGAAATATTTGAATACGGTAAACTATGGTATATAGTAATTGTACCGGTATTTTGGGGGAGGCAACCTTTCATTTTCTCGGTAAGAAGACTGGAAAACTTTCCGCCATCGGTGAGGCTTCGCCACGCAAAGTTGGGTGATCCTGCCGGTACCGTAGGTACATGTATACCGGTAAGTAAGTAAAGTAAGAAGAGATAGCGTGCTCTACAAATACTCGTAATGTCGTGACGTTTGTGAACACGACCGGGCTTGCATTAGTGTGCAGTAAGGTACATGAGCATGCATTTCAGGCATTAACCAATCAGAAAAGGACATATTGTATATTGGTCACTAGAAAAGTATATAGGAGGTTCATGATTGTAATGGTAGTAAAATATAACTTACGATATCGTTCATCCAAAATATACACCAAAAATGCCTACACCCCGAGATCAGACAACATCTTTAAGTAAGAGAGGTCAAGTTGTCGGCTACTACATGCTCGATGGGCCTCAGAAGATGACTTTAAAGGAAATTGCAAAGAAAACTGGAGTTTTACAAAGCACTTGTTCGAATATCATCCAAACTGCACGTCAACGTGCCTGTGAAAACGGTATCAGCGATCTATGTGCTATAGAGAATATTGCTCCTTTACCAACCTCTGTGAAAGGATCCAATCAGGCTTT
>QFET01002403.1:0-25419 GCA_003316355.1 Tuber calosporum
ACAACCTTGTGACTCATAACTATGAGTCATGCGAAATTCTGCCTTGCTTAGTCACCAACTGTGACAGATAGTTATCAAATGGGTCTAGTACTTCTAGTAGCTTTCTTAATAAAAACACAAATTAGAATAACCACGCATCCTTCTCATTCAAACCTTTTACAACATAATCATTGATCTGTGACTTAGTTACCTTGCTTTGGTCACACTAGGAAGCCAAATTGAAGTCGCTTAGGGGTGAAAACGGGCTCTATAGGTCATCTTTAAGGCCTGACTGAGCTCTGCATATCTCGTAATATCAACAATTGTGCCTCCAGAGGCCGGGAAAGTTTGCTGATTAAATGGGCTCCCCGGGACAGTGGCTGGAAAAAGTCCTCCACCTCTGAATTGTGCTCTATATTGACATTAGTCAAATATAATGTCAAATCGTAATCTGGAACCCTGGTCTAAGATTAGATTCACACTTAGTGAGGCTCTGATCGCCCATAGGTTAGCCCATGGCAATAATGGCCCTTTGATTTCCTGTCATGCTTTTATCCCAATGCCAAACTGTCGGCCCGGGCAAGATCTGGTCTCCAATCGGATAGACCAATAGCACAATATCAAGATGCATTGACACGCAGGTGCTTTTATAATGCAGCAGCCTATTGATAGGGTCGTTGACAAAAAGGATACTTTGTAGGTTTTAAGGTTATCATGCTCACATGTAGTATTTCAGTTTCAGCTTTCAAAGTGGAACGGAATCCTATTATGTTTCTACTATTACCACTGACTTGATGTTGCTTATTACTTATTTGGGTTTATACCAGATAAGCGCTACTATTTGGTTGTCCCTTCCTACTTGGTTATGATATCCTAACTGGTTATTCTTTCCTTGTTTTACTTATCACTACCCCTCCTTGCTTCTACCCAGTTTGGTATCGCTATCCACCTGCTATACCTACTGGATTTGTTTAGAAGTAATGATCTCTTGTTCCATCCTGTTTGGATTCGATTACTTGTTTTGTTAGCTCCATCCTGTCGCTTTTAACCCTCTTTTTTCGGAATATGGTTACCTTGTTATGATCCCTCTGTTAGCACGTTGTTGGACAGGATGTTTGCGCTTTGGTTTAGTTTTCCTAGCTACAATCTTTTGTATTTAAAGAGCCTGCAATCCCTTAAGGATTCAGACTCTCAAGCCTTACAGCACTATCATCTTTAATACTACAAGTTGAAACGTCACTCTATCAGTTCCATACCTTTTACCTTGTCTATAGAAGACCTATCCATCGACGCTTCTCCCCATATCCTAATAGTATCTACAGAGTCACTTTGGGATTCTCGTGATACTTGGGAGTAGGTTACATTTTTTGACCTAGACTCAAGAATACCTTTGATCTACGCCAGAGGACTGATAACCCTTCGCCTCCCTTGACCCTGCGGTACTAGTACACCTCCCTGTTTCCAAGAAGGCCTTGAGCGGACTCCTGGCGAGACCAGCTCACTCTAGCTAGCAACCATTTCGCTTTCAAGAGATACCAGAAGGCACTTCACTAGAGGATCGGTAGCATCCTCCTCAGGACCCCAAAGTCAAGCGCCAGTACCCCCACCTGGACCACCATCAGAGGATTCAGAACTATCTTTAGTAGATAGTAGCAGCAGCGAAGAAGAAGACCAAAACCAAGCCCAAGACCACGCCCTAGTCCAAGCTCCAGACCATGTCCAAAACCAATGCCAAGTCTAAGAACAAGTCCAAGAACAGCTCCACTAAGATATCCAATCCAAGAAAGAACCATGCTTGGAATCAGAAACAGATTCCGGGACAGAGGACGCTCCAGGACCAGCACCCCCAGATTCCCAACCTAGACAACCCAGTCTACCAAGAGAACCATGAGAACCAAGCCCTGCACTAGACGATTTACCTAGTCCACCAAGACCACCTATTCCACCAAGTCCAACAATCAATCCAAGGCCTGCACCCATTACCATGTCAGTCCCACAGAGGGAAATAATCGTCCTAACTGGCCTGCCCCATTTACATTCACAGGAGAAGGAAAAGATTGAGACCCATACAGAATCAACTTATGGTTCAATATATTCCATCGATACATTGCCAGCTTTGGTATAACTGACAATGCCCCTGAAGCCCTGCAATACTATGGAGCCTCTTGCAGAGAGAAAGCCCGCGATTCTTTTACCAATATGAAGCTTCCCAAGGAGACCACACAGTTGCTGGACTCAAACAGAAATTCGAGGCCTACTTCCTTCCTTCCACATCCACTGATACCATCTATGAACAGGGGCTACAAGTCAAGTGAACTACTAGCAGAAAAACAGCCCAGATTACCGATACTGTAATCAGACTTGAAACCTTGAGAGACCGTCTCCCCCCAGGAACAATTTCGGACTATTCACCGAAGCAGAGACTCCTAGATGCTATGGATGTCAAACTCAAGCGAGAAGTGAAGTCACACAGCAATTCCGATACCTCCTTTGACCAGCTAGTGGAGATAGCGGAAAAGCGAGATGCAATTGCCCTCTCTACAGACCTCTATGGAAATCGACAAGGAAATGCAACCTCTAATGCAGTTTCCCAACAAGCACCCAAGCGCCCCCAGTACAACACCCTGCGAAATCAACCAAGATTCTCCAACAACACCTTTCAGCACCCAAGAATATCTCAGGCTGAGAAGGATCGGAACAGAAGAGACAATGACTGTTACTATTGTGGAAAACATGGACACTACTCCGATAACTGCTTTGGGAAGAAGAAGTATAGGAGCACCCAGCAGCGAGGAAATAGAGGCCCTGGCGGATGCAGGAGACCCCAGAATGTGAGGAGAACATACCACACCCAGGAAGACGATCCCCATGTGAAGGAATCAGTCACAGTTACCTCAAACCATGCAGGACCTAGTGGAACTCAATCCCAAGCCCTCGAAGCATACATCACAGTCAATGTCCACAAAGTAAAGGCACTATTCGATACAGGAACTACCGGAGACAACTTGATATTAGGAAAGTTTGTCACTACCTACCAAATCCCTACCAGAGACCTCAAGACTCCTATCAACCTGAAGATGGCAGTTAAAGGATCATGCTCAGCAATCAACTATGTTGCAAAGCCAGTCTTACAGATTGACAAGGAAACCGGCGATATCTCTGAAGCCCTAGTCTGTTCCCTGGACAACTATGATATCTTCCTAGGAATGCCTTACCTTACTGCACACCATGCTGTTATAGATTGCGGAAAATCTATTATCACCTTCCCTGACAAAGGAATCACCTTGACCTGCAAGAAACCAACCCATGCACGATTTTCAGCAATGAATGAAGCAGATGCCACTGACTACATTTCCAAGTTGCCAACAGTATTCCCTGGCAAGAAGATAGCGGAATTACCACCCTTGAGAGATGTCAACCACCACATCCATCTAAAAGACACACTTTCGGACCACAATCCGAGATTCTTCACATTCCCTGACAAGGTCATGCCATCACACAGAGCATTGATCGAGGACTGAAAAGCTAAAGAAATCATTTACCCAAGCAAGGCACACAACCCAGTCAACATATTTCCAAAGCTGACACCCAATGGCGAAATCAGACTGCTTGCAGACCTTGTACCCAGGAATGATATTGCTATCAATGACCATGGAGCGATTCCCAACCAAGCCATGATACTCATAACTGTTACCAGAGCAAATCTCAGATCCAACATTAACGTAGCACTCTGGTACTTCCAAATTCGAGTTCTCCCCAGCGATGAAAAATACAATACCATCAAGACACCCTTTGGATCCTTTGGATTCAGAGTAATGCTGCAAGGAGATGCCAACACCCCTGCTACAGCTATGAGAGTTAATGAATTTGTCCTAGATGGATATATTGGAAAATTCGTTTGGGCATACATGGATGATATTACAATCTACTCAGAAACAGTTGAGGACCATATTTCGCACATCAGATCCGTCTTGGGAAGACTGAAGCAGTATTACATCAAAGCATCGCCAGCCAAGTGCAAATTCTTCACCACCAAACTCTCACTCCTAGGACATGTTATAGATGAGAGTAGAATTCATGCAAACCCTGAGAAAATCCGATCCATCCAAGACAGGCCCACACAAATATCGAAAAAGGAGGTTCAGACCTTTATTGGAGTGGTCATATATCATGCACAGTTCCTTCCACACCTTGCCTCCACCACTGCCCCACTCTTGGACCTAATCTCCCAAGATGGGTTTGAATGACGACCCCTGCATGATGAAGCCGGCAAACAGATTAAGCGTCTGGCCAACGAGACAATTCCGCTCTACCCCATCTCATATGAGACATCAGCTGGTCCAATATACCTCATTACTGACCCCTCTAAGGTTGGATCAGGAGCATGGGTTGGCCAAGGACCCTCCCCTAAAAAGCATACCCTGCCGCATTCTACAGCAGAAAGTTTGCAACAAGTCTTCTGCACTACCCTGTCCATGAATTGGAACTTTTAGCGATTGTGGATGACATTGAGGCATACCATCCGATTCTATATGGCACCAAGTTCACTGTTGTATCAGACAACAAGGCACTATCCTTTTTCCTGAAGCAGACAGACCTACCTTAGTGCCAAACTAGCTGGCGCATGTTCCTGCAATCTTATTATTTCGATATCATACACAGACCTGGCAAAGACAATGTCCTTGCAGATGCACTATCAACGATCTATGAAGACACCCCCGCTGAAGAAGACCAAATACTCGAAGACCCTACAGAGAAGAAGCCTATAAAGACCCCCTCCTCCGCGATGAACAGTCTATCAAGACACTACCTCAATATCTCCCATGCCCTAAACCCTTCTTCTGCCCTCACTCTCCTAGTACCATCTCGCATTCTTACCCCTGAACACTACTCCATGTGGAACACACATCATGGCACCAGCTCAAACCCCTCCAGCCCCTAAGAAGCGATTAACTACTCAGATTCTGTTGAACAAACCATGGATAAAGCAGCAGATACCCTCTAGCTTTCAACCAATGCCATACAAGGTTATGAAATCATCGAGACCTCCTCCTATCTCAGCAACCCTCAAGAGCCATCCAATGCCACAGTACTTATTGACCCAGCTAAAGCTCAACTGTCTGGCCTTGCGGCGAGAATTAACAATCATGCAGGAGATATGGACCCACCACTGCATCCAGATACTATCACCAACTGCTTTAAACAAATCCATGATTCTATCACCCAATTGGAATCCCTTGCAGTCACCACCTCCGGAAATATCGCCCCCTGCAGCACACCTACTGAACCTAACCCTTTGCCAACACCATTCCCTCCTCGACACCCAGTCAATGAACTGGACAGGTTTCTTGAATCTAATAGACACAGAGCCATGCACTGGCTGCCTGTGTCTGGGACCAACGGCAAACCCACAACAATGGAAAGAACACTGGATACTTTCCTTCATGATCTCGCGATATTCCAGGACCCTTGCCTCTCTACTATTGCTCCAACTTTGTCTCCCCTCATCATCCCAAGTGCAGAGCAGAACACAGATGGGCTGTTCCACCTCCCCTCCACGATGATGATGGCTACCCAGTTTTTCATACAGTTATTGATAAAGGAAAAGAGAGAGAAATACCGGATATCGACCAAGGATGAGACCTACCTACCCCAGTAGCACCTGTCGATTATGAGGACTGCTTCCTTGATCAGCACTCTTCACAGCTTGACCTTCACACTTTTCCGCTTACCAACTATATGAAAGGAAAGTGGTACTCCAGCATTCGAAATGCTACTCAGAAGGACCCTCTGTTTGATGTTGTTACCAAGGCTATCGACCACCCAGACTGCCTCTTATATGCTTGAGTTCTCGTCAGAAATGGGAAGGATAACAGTAGAGACTGTCCTTCTATCACCTATGAAGCAAGCTATCAAGGTGCTAACATCAAAAGCGAAATTGTGCGCATTACCCATGAACAAATGGCATATATGGGTTGGCAGAAATGTTTTGAATATGCTTCAAGACACTTCTACTAGCTCTCCATGAGGAACGATTTCTAAGACTATGTCCGCAGATGCCACCTATGCCAGCTCAACAAGCAACTTACCTCTATCCCTGAAGGAGCAGGCACCCCCCTCCCTGTCCCCAAA
The DNA here is from genome assembly GCA_003316355.1 of Tuber calosporum. Classification (NCBI taxonomy): domain Eukaryota; kingdom Fungi; phylum Ascomycota; class Pezizomycetes; order Pezizales; family Tuberaceae; genus Tuber; species Tuber calosporum. Next base: position 6,112 of record QFET01002403.1, read on the forward strand.
CAGCCATTCTCATCCCTTGCAATTGACTTTGCAGGACCTTTCCCTAGCGATTTCAAACTGGAACTCATCATGGTTGTCTTGGATCGATTCAGGTGGCTTTACCTACCTTATACCAGTCTCCCAGAACATCACAGCTGTCGAAACAGCACACACTCTCATCAAGCGGGTCTTCTCCATTCCTGGTTTCCCTACCTCCCTAGTCTCTGACAGAGACCCCAAGTTTACCTCACGCTTTTGGACACAGCTTATTGCGAATCTCAATGTTGATCTCAACATGGCTACAGCTTACCATCACCAGACCAATGGACAGACTGTGCGCAGAATCAGCACTGTTCACCAATGCCTTAGGAACTATGTCAACCCTAAAGGGACCAAGTGGGTTTGCCACCTACCTCATGTCCAGACTGCAATCAATGCAGCTCCCAGTGATAGCACTGAACTCTCACACTTCGAAATCACCTTTGCCAGACTACCAAACCCCCTCCCAAGTGTCAGAGTTCTCCCCACTTCAGTACCAGCAGCAGACGAGATTGCTTTCCAGATCATGAATAACCAGCAACACGCCAGAGATGCCCTCAAGAAGGTCAGAGCACGCCAAACCACCTCCAACGAAAACAGAAGAAAGGATAGACCCCCAATCATCCCTAATGAAACTGAAGTAATCCTCATGTCAGTAACCTATATCCATAATGTTGGACGAAATCACAAGCTAGTCGGACTATGGTTAGGACCCTTCTCAGTGAGCGAAAGACCTGATAGACATAATAATTACAAACTCAGACTCCTTCCGGTGATGGCAGGTATCCACCCCTGGATCCATCACCGCCATCTTCGCATTTACCTAAGACCCAACCCCCTCGCCTTCCAGGAACACCTGAACCCATATCCAAAGAGCCTGTCGCCATCGAAGCCATTGGACAAGAGCAATGGGAAATTGAAAAGATACTCAAAGATCGAATCTATCGCAGAAAGAGACAGTTCTTGATCCATTAGAAAGTCTATGACGAAATTGAAGCAACATGGGAACCCCTCTACAACTTAGAAGGCGCCAGCACCCTCATCAGGTCCTACTGGTTCGATACCTACAATGAATCTATACCTTTCAGTCTCCCTTGGTCCCATGCCGAGACTTTCTCTGCCTGGACACTTCAGAAACCAGACTATGCCCCCCTCTCACCTGAGCTTGACCCTGAAGGATTTTGGAAACCTCTCCAAGACTCTAACTACTAAGAATCCGATACTAGCACAACACTCTCCACCTTCAATGAATCTGGGATGGAAGGCTAACTGCTTCATGGTATTGACTTCGCTACTATAGGGCTTATAAAGGTGTCAGGTCCTGACACTATTGATGGATATATGTTTAATTATTAAGTTATATGTTTTGAAATTGAGTGGAATGCTCCAAAGGCGGGTTGGTCATTAAGCCCTTTAAGATATTCCTTATTTATTTATTTGCTTGCTTTATTTCTTTTAAAGGGGAATGTAACGGAATCCTATTATGTTTCTACTATTACCACTGACTTCATGTTGGTTATTACTTATTTGGGTTTATACCTGATAAGCGCTACTATTTAGTTGTCTCTTCCTACTTGGTTATGACTTCCTAACTAGTTCTTCTTTCCTTGTTTCTCTTATCAATACCCCTCCTTGCTTCTACCCAGTTGGGTGTCGCTATCCTCCTGCTATACCTACTTGATTTGTATAGTATAAGCGATCTCTTGTTCCTTCCTGTTTGGATTCCATTACTTGTTATGTTAGCTCCATCCTGTCGCTTTTAACCCTCTGTTTTCGGAATATGGCTACCTTGTTATGCTCCCTCTGTTAGCATGTTGTTGGACAGGATGTTTGCGCTTTTATTTAGTTTCCCTAGCTACAATCTTTTGTATTTAAAGAGCCTGCAATCCCTTAAGGATTCGGACTCTCTAGCCTCACTGGACTATAATCTTTAATACTACAAGTTGAACGGTCACTCTATCAGTTCCATACCTTTTACCTTGTCTATTGAAGACCTATCCATTGACGCTTCTCCCCCTATCCTAATAGTATCTTCAGAGTCCCTTTGGGATTCTCGAGATACTTGGGAGTAGGTTACACAAAGTATCTTTCCAAGTCTATTTAGGCATGCACAGATGATATCCAAACAAAGCACGGGCGAATAATGTCTTTCAAGTTCAAATTCAAATATCTTTCTAGCCTAAAACACCAAGTAGTTCTTACACTTGTACTAGTATTGTAGAATAGTGGACAGGTCTCCTACTTCCTGTTGTTCATACATCAACCTTGGCATTTCTAGATAATTATACCTATCACCTATAAAGACTAAAGGCTGAAATTTCATGGTTTGGATTAAGATAATTTATGTCCGTGACAGTGAGAAAGAAAAATTGAGCCTTAATCTTGCTTTGGCTAATTTATGCCAACACTCACTCGCGAATCATATCTGATTCTTAATATCAAATGCCAACCTTTACCATATCTTACGGTACTAGAATTAAAACTTTCCCGTCCGGACTCACCAAATTCTTTCAATTCTTAATTTGTACTGGTTTTCAGGTCTACTAGTAGTTCTCAGCCAGATATTGCTCATTGTAGCATAGGTCTTGGTGGATGAGATATTGCAATTTCGTAGTCCAAAGGTAGATGTTGTACCTACATAACCCACTTGTTAAATATTTTATTTCGAGTACTGCATAAAATTCGCTAAATTTGAACCTCTAAAGAACGTAGTGTGTCTACCAAGTCCTATACTTTTCATTATATTATCAACTCGCATTGGTCTCACCGGCCGGGAGTCTGTTAATTTGCATCTTAAATGTAGGTTTTGCCAATCCCTGAACTACTTATTTTTCATCATGTTCCAGTAGCACCTGTCTTGGCAGAAGCATTATAGCAAATTCACGGTTTAAATGGATATATTGTTTCCCACAAATCCCCGAGGTCAACATTTGTTTTCCTTGTGTTCACCTATCTTAGCAGATGTATTACTGTAAATATGCGGCTTGAAAGTAAATCTTGTTCCTAGTAATATCTGAGAACAAGCTTTCATTTTTATGGTAGATAGTGCAGTGTGTGTCTTTGCAGGTGTGATACTAAGCATTTGCGGCTTAATTATTAATTTTATAACTAACCAAACCCTAGTAGAATACTCTTGTTATTTCTATTTAGTGTACTTGTATGGGTGTTACCAGATTGGATGCAGTTAATTTGAGGCTCATAATCAATCTTTTTTATATATATAGTAATATCTAAGGCCCTCTTCAGCATGTCACTTTTATAGTATAAAAGTAACTATTATTGCGTAAATTTAAGCAAATTAAAGTTCTTTGATAGCGGGGTGTTCAGTGTGTACAAAAATATCACTATATATTTTATTTGAGTTTAAATATTTTTGTTGTATATATTTATTATAGGGCTAGGTTTAGAATCATGAAATGTGAAGCATGTTTTTGAATATTGTAAAAAGATTATAATATTATTATGTGTTAAAAAAGAACTCAGAATAGAGAGAGATTTATCAAGCAATCCATACGCCTTTATCACCTATTTTTGTTATAATGGATGAGGCCCTAGCACCAAATATCAATAGAACAGAAGCCCATGATTCGGACAGCTTTTAGTCAGTTGGAAGCCTCTCTGATTGCGACTCCAATTCTGTTAAGACCAATCTACACTCTGGTATCAATTCTACATATTTACTTCAAATTATCAGCAATGTTGGCGAAGATATCGGCAATCGATTTGCGCCCGCAAGAGTTCGTACGTTACTTTTCAAAGGGGAAGCTTATTTGGAAAAACTCTTCTCAGTACATACAAGAGAGCAACTATTCCATGAAGTTATCTGCATGTCGAGAACAGTGTTTTTTCAGTTTTGTGATTTGTTAGAAAACAATAGTCATTTGAGAAGCACCCAGCACATAGCAGTTAGAAAACAAGTAGCTATGTTGGTTTTGACTGCGTCGCATAATAGCTCAAATCGTAGTGTACAAGAACGATTTCAGCATAGTGCAAATAGTGTGAGCCTTTAAGTTTTTAAAGTTTTTACATTTTTTAAATGCATTTTGCCTTCAGTTGAGAATTATTAAAAGCTAATTATAATTTAAACAATATATTTTAAACGTGTTCTGGATGGTTTGACAGCATTAGTGGGCGAGTTAATCAGGCCTTTAGCGGATAAATGTACATACAAAGATCACCGGAACCTTAAGTATTATCTCTTTTTCACAAATATGCTAGGTGCTATCGATGGAACACATATTACTGCTCTTGTTCCAAATATCTATATCGCCAGCTATCGTAACCGCAAGGGGCAGATCTCCTAAAATGTGTTTGCAGCCTGTACCTTCTGCATGTACTTGTGCTTTTTAATCTATGGATGGAAGGGCTGTGCTCATGATGGGAGTGTTTTTAAAGATGCTTTAACTAAAGGATTTTCTGTTCCAGAGGGAAAGTACTATTTTGGTGATGCTGGGTATGCTCTGAGCAGTAAATGCTTGACTACATACCGTGGTGTGAGATATCATTTACGGGAGTACAATCAATCACGAAACAAGTAACTTCAGACCAGCACTTTTCACCAAGTTATAATACAAGAATTAACTGCAGAATTGAGCTACCTAGATTCAATTGAAATATAGGCCAAGAAGTAAAGAGGAGCTATTTAATCTTCGACATTCTCAATTACGAAACATGATTGAGCAATCTTTTCCAATTCTCAAATGTCGGTTTTCTATTCGGCAAGGAGGGATAGAGTATCCCATGGTTAGTCATGCATAACTTGTAGTTGCCCTTATGGGCTTGCATAACTTTATTCGCAAGGAATCTCCAGAAGCACAGCGTATTGTTTCTTCTTTCAATGAACCAGGTTTGCTCTCACCTGCATTCACATTCTATTTCTATCAATATCCTCTTCTGTCTTAAGTTTATTGCTAACATTATCAAATAAAGACAGTTCACAAAAAGGGCCAAGGGAGTCATATGTGGGAAATGGCGATGGAGAGGAGGAGTGTATTAATACTGACCATGGAAGTCAGGAAGTAGCAAGTATGGAAGTAGAACCAGCTACAGGAGCTATGGTGGAGATTAGAGAGCAAATAGCCGAAGATATGTGGTGTAATTATCAGTTGTTTCTTGAGCAACATAGATCACATTAACAAGTTTGTCACATAATGGTAGGTTGTGATAAAAAAAAAAATTCCAGTTCTAAACTAGAGATAGAAAAAAAAAATACCACTTGGAATAAACAGTTTAGCTTCCAAACAGTTCCATTACATCCCAATTTGTCCTCTGATCCATGCATCTATAACTATCCCAGCTGATAGTCCAATAAATACACAAGCTTTTGCCCTATCCTCAAAAATAGAACCTGCCATCACCTTCTCCTCCATCGCTAGTTTATCAGAGTAGCTTTCTTCAAGAATCTTAATAGCCCGCTCATGTTTAGACTGGATGCTATGTTCTTTTTGGTGAATAACTTCATTTGTTGCTTGAGTAAGTGCTGTACTCAAGGAAGCTTGTATAATCTTTGTTTGCCGATGGAGCTTACGAATTGGTTCAGGTAACGGTTATGCATTTGGGAACAGAGAATTTATACGTGAATTTTGAGAGTCTTGGGTGGATCTCCGAGGGCATAAAGAATTTTATACTTGTCGACTCACAATTGGAGAAGCATGCCGATTTTCAAACTTAGGATTTCCCAGCCCATCCTGGATATCAAATTCAAGAAGTCTTGACAGATCTTCGACAGAATATGATTGGGAAACTCATGTTGCCATCAATTCAGTCTCTCTACTCTGGTAACCCTCGGCTTCCTAAACCTTGGACTGAAGAGAAGCAGTACGAGCATACCTGCCAGAAGCTCGCACTCCCAGAAAGAGACCGGCTACCAAGTCATACCAAGGAAAACCTTTCTTTCCTGTCCTTCGTAGCCTCTTTATGACTCTTTCAAATAATTCCAACCAATTAGTTTTTTTGAAACTCTATATTAAACCAATAACTTACCTATAGATAAACTCATCCTCCGTCTCCTCAACACACCCGGCGATTGATATCTCAACACCACGAGAAATCATCACCACTTTCGTTTCGACTCAAACTCACCCTTTGGCCATGCCACGGGTGGGGATTTGTCTTAATGATTCCCTCCCCTCCGTGCTCATTAGGGTCTACCCCTTTCAGTTTCCTCTCTCCTCTTCTGCCATCATGGTTGATAGTTCCTCTCCTTTCCCCGGGTTTGTTTTACCTCACTTAGCTTTTTGCTCTGTCTCGCTTAATATTTGCACAGTCGGGAATTCCCTCTGCCCTTCCTATACGGCAGGGAGACAGGGTTGCAGTAGGGGGAAACATTCTACAGGCCTTCAGTTGCTTTGGCACTCTGATGGTCGATTCCCCCACCCTCACCTTGATGAGGACTGCCTAGATGGCCATGCACACAATTCCGTTGGTCCTTTGGTCTACCCCTCCTCCACTCTCACCTCTAGACGGTTGATCAGCTGGCACCCTACTGCTCACCTAGCTGGCACCTTACTGCCTCCCACTAATCTGGTCCCTTACTACCACCCCCAGGCTGACCCTCCGTCCTCTGGACTCAGAACTGGGCCATGCCACAAGCTGGCTTTGCTTCTTTAGGTTCTGCTTCAGAGGGGGCCTATTACCACCCTTGGAGCCGGGCTATATACCCACAGGAATGTCTTACTACTTTGTGCCCGTGCTGGCTTATTATGGGAGCTGGAACAACGTGTGTCCGGTACCTAGGCCGTTGGTTTGACTTCGGTCTTAGGTGTTGGGGTTTTCTTGTTTTGTATTCTCCTTTGTTGCATTTGGCTGGTTCACTGTCAGGGCTTGGAGTTGTTTTCATGTTGGTTTTGTTGGCTCTCTGGTTGAGATTACTGCGTGGCGGCTTATTAGGATGGTTTTTTACACCAGTTGGGTCAGGCTTCCCTTACGGTTTTTCCATAGCTTTCCAGGGTTCAGGGCAGGGGTGGAGGTTTGTTTACTGCGATAGCTAGTGCTGCATATAGATTCTGTACCTTAAACATGAATAAAAACTGAATTAATAATAAATAATACCTATAGATAAACTATCCACACCTCAGCTGAGGCAGTTGACGGACCTCGAATATCTTTCCACCCAAACCCCGCATTTTGTCCAATGGTATGAACAATATCAAACTCCTTCTTTAGCTTCATAAATATCAGTACACAACTCATTGTATACTAAAATATTCGAAGGAAAGAAACAAGAATAACTTGATATAAAACTTACTATAACTTCTTTACTTTTTGCCTGAGCAATTGGGAAAGGTTTGTTGATAGCATCCTTATAAGCAGTGTTTAACTCTCCGACAATATTCAACCAAACTAATCACTTGAATCAATTTTCTCCCCGATTACCATCTTCAAGATGTCTCAATAGAGCCTCAACCAAGAACCTTTCCCTATCTTCAACCCAAACATTATTGCCAATTCTCACACAATCTAACCTGTAAAATAGCTGTTAGCTGATTACAAATTCATAAATAGTTGGTGAGAGGAACTTGCAGCTTGAATAAGTAGAGTAAAGAAAACAAAAGAGGTTCCTGCACTAATGGTATGGTGAGGTAAATGGAAGAAGGTGAGTTGGCAGTGAGTTTATGGAGTATTTTTTGTTTGTTGTCATATCTACAAAAAATCTTTTCTCAAGGTATAATTTATAGATGGCATTTGCCCTAACATCCATTTATGACTGTTTTTTCTATTTTTCCCACAATTGTATAAACCATGCCGAACACCTATATATTTTTATAACAGTGAATTTTTTTATTAACTTATATGCCATTTTCAACTTTTATTGGGAATATTTTTATGGTACATGCTGAAGAGGCCCAAAGTTTACAGTGGTTTAGCATTGCTTAGGTCCTGAGGAATGAAATGAGGCGGTTTTTGTAGTTTAAAAGTTTGTTTTCTCTTTACCTAATCCTCTTGTACAACCATCATATTTTCAAGGTTTCAATATTTGCTGTGCAGAGTGTAAGGTACAGCAGTGTGTACAGGATACAAGTTTCAACTGGCGAAAAACACCCGTGAGCAGTGTATATAAGCCCTAGCTTCCTCTCCTGTCTCCCCATCCCCAATTCTCACAGTCCTGACCACACCTCCCATTAACCCCACCTCTCCCTTACTTTATATTCTCTTTCTATCTATAAACTATCCACAAAGCCCTTCATTACTTCTCACTTATACTATTCATCACAGGTACCATATTCGCCTAATACAACTCACCCACTATATACAGAACTGTAATGCCTCCCGGGGTGTATCAGGCACCAAGAGGAATGCGTCTTCTTAAGGTATAACGATAGTAACTTAGATCCTAAACTGTCAGGACTTCATATCAATATTAGCACCTGAGATCTCGATAAGTTGTTTAACAGCCGTCAATTACTAAATTGCCAGCTTCGCTAAGTCCTAGACTTACATACCCTAGTTTCGTGAGAACTGAAAAGAAGTAAATTCTCAATTCAGTATATTGATAACTCAGGTTGTCGAAGTCTGCCCTAATAAAGCTACAAAGGGGCAGGACTAAATACATGATCTTGCTTTTCTAAAGCTTTCCATATCCTTCCTTTTGATTTCCAATCAACAGATATAGCCAAGCTCCACTTGTAAAGTCCTCTAATAAAACAAATGCCTCATACACATAAATGGTAGAGCAAACAAAATATGTATTATCCTGATACATAAAACAAAACATGAAACATATTGGGTAACAACATGATACATTAAACCCTATATAAAACCAACTAAGTATCAAACAATAATTAGAACCAATTGTAACGCGCCACTGGGTGTATCAGGCACCAAAGGGATGCGTCTCGGTAAGGTAGAACGATAACTAACTCAGATCCCAAACTGTTTAGACTTCTAGTGAGTGATAGCTACTGGAGATCTTGATAGGTTGTCAAACAGCCGTCGATTACTATATCGCCAGCTTTGCTAAGTCCTAGACTTACTTGCTGTAGTTTCATGCGAACTGAAAAGAAGTAACTGCTCAACCAAGTATATTGAAAACTCTGCCTGTCGAAGTCTGCCCTATCTAAGCTCCCGAGGGGCAGTCTTAAATATATGATCTCGCTTTTCCAAAGCTTTCCATATCCTTCCATTTGATTTCCAATCAACGATTATAACCAAGCTCCGCTTGTAAAGTCCTTCAATAAAACAAATGCCTCATGCACCCAAACGGTGCAACAAACAAAATATGTATCATCCCGATACATAAAACCAAACATAAAACATATCGGGTGTCAGCTTGATACATAAAACCCAACATAAAACAAACTAAATATTAAACGATACTTGAAACCAATACCAAAACAAACTAACTCCTTAATAGCCCTGCTAGTTTCCGTTAGCCTTGTCAGCCTTAATAATAGTAACCAATACGGGTTACACCCCGAAAACACAATAACTGTTTCAAAAAATAAAAAACCTAAAGAAACAAATTTCCTAACATCAAAATCGTCTTCAAAACCAAGTTTTGATAACCTCGCCATCATCAGAAACTCCCGAGTCGTCATAGTCGCTCTCCCTGTATGGTTTCCAAAATCCATGTTCCACCTTTCCTTCATCAGCAAACTCTCCGTATACTGGTGTCTTTGGCTTGGATCCGATCTCGATATCTCCAGTAATGATAGGAAACTCGTCACGGGGCCAGTTATCTGTACACTATTCCTGAACAAAGTTCATTGCGTTCTCCAATCCTTCGACAGGCTCCCTGCTGTTCTCAGAATCTGCATAACCTTTCCACTTAATAAGGAACTGGTCTCCTCCATAGTGCTGGCGGTGGTCCAACACTTGTTCAACTTCCCATTCCGGTACCTCTTCAATGAGGATGGGCGCCGGTTTGGGATAGGCCCTGCCAGGGAACCTCTCATCATCGTTCTCCATGAACCTCTTAACCGTAGAGTAATGAAATACCCATTCCTTGCTGCGGTAAATCCTAGCGTCCATATTAACTGTGTAGTTCTGTGTGTGGGAGTCGTATTCCAACACCTCGAAGGGTCCTCGCCATCTGGGTTCCAGTATCTTACTTCTACCAGATTCTGTAGCGAACAGGTCCCCCCAAACTAACAATCGTCCTCCCACATCAATGGGTTTGTGGGGGGTCCTGCTTCTTGCTGCCATCCAGGTACTCCTGAATCTCGCCATCTTGACGGATTGGTAGGCCTCGTGTCGCAATTTCTGATGTCTGTTCATAAAGTCATCGGAGGCAGGCACCTTGGTGTTTCTGGCTCTGATAGTCGACAGCATAGGGTAATCTTGTCCATACACGGCTTTGTATGGTGACATGTTCAGAACATCAGAATGTCCTGCATTCTCGTAGGCTGCTAACTCAGGAAGCGCAAGTAACTAATTGTTCTGGCCCTTGTTAACAATATTCCTCAAGTCGTTCTTAAGTTCCCTAATCTTTCTCTCAACCTGGCCGTTGGTTTGGTGGTGTCCAGGTACTGCTGTGATGTGCTCGATCCCCAATAACTTCATGGTTTGAGCCCCAAATCGTGAGGTAAAACGTGGGTCAGCATCACTAAAAATCGACATCGGTACTCCATGTGGAGTGAAAATATGGTGCCGGAGGAGGGTGAGGGTCTCGATAGCTTGACTGTTTGAATGTGTAGGGATAAACCAAGTGAATCCAACCGCCCTATCGACAACCACCAGTACTGTATCATACTTGTTGTTTCCAGATTTGTTGAATGGTCCTGCAAAGTCGATAGCGTAGGAGGTGAATATCTCGCAGGGTACTGGCATAGACTGTGCCTCTCCTTCAGGTAGCCTGTTGCGTTCCTTAGTCCTTTGGCATAAATTGCATTGGCGAACATAGTCTCGAAAATCCTTCCTCATCTCGGGCCAGAATATTTATTCTATAGCATAGCGTAGGTTCCTATCTGCGCTAAGGGGTCCTCGGTTGTAAATCTCATCAATGACGATCTCCCTGAGTGTCATCCCATTCACTGCATGTCCCTTAGGTATGTATAGGCAATCTTGACAACCCCTGGTCGTTGCATATATTAGTTCATCACCGATCCAATGGTGGGATAGCTTTCCACCTCTTCCGATGTTGCTAGCGTCAGAATCCTGTTTGTATAGATATTCGTTCCTGTTGGCTTCCACTATCTCTCTTCTCCATTGGCTACTTATTTCTGCCACTACTGCAGCGGTATCCCGTTCATCCTGTACTCGCTCCAGGCATGGTACTTCCTCCTCCTCGTCCTCGTAAAGCTCGTAGAGTGTACACTGGTGGTGAGGGAGGGTAGGTGGTTCGATGACTGCTATAAGCCTTGGTTGGCCTAGTGCCGCATTGGAGTAGAGGGGCCGCTTAGGCTCCTTAGGTAGTTGTTGGTAAGGACTCTCCTGGTCCTGATAATCCGAACTCATATCTCCTAGTTGTTTATTCAAACGTGGTCTGATAGCATCCATGTCCAATACCGGTCGTGAGGGAAGCAAGATGCTATTCCTTTCTTCGTAAGTAGAGACTAGTTCAGGTAGAACTATCTTGTCTCGAAGTTTCTCGTCCTCATGGATGTTACACTGACGATCGTAGCCTGCACTCCAGTGCATGGACGCATGATTTCTCTCATCATCGCTAATCTCTAGGGTCACACTGTCTCCCCAATCGTTTCCTGCCCTGATAGAGCAATCTGAGTTATCTGATAGAAGTGGTTCATGAAACCGGAAGTGGTTCGAAGCGCGACATGTTTGAGGATGTAAAAGGTATGTTATGAGGGTTTGAATCTTCTGCGTTGGTAGGGTCTTGAGCGTAGTTTGGTTCTGGGTCAAATTGCTCATAAAGACGGGAAAGAGCATCAGCTAAATAATTTCCCTTCCCAGGCCTATAACATATCTTTGCCTCATATTTTACCAAGTGGGTTCGCCACCTCAATTGTTTGCGTGAGGGGTTCTGGACAGTCTTCAGGTACACCAGTGGTTGATGGTCGGTTATGATCGTAAATTCATGCCATGCAAGAATATTATCAAAGGAGGTTAAGGCATCCATTATTGCAAGTGCCTCCTTATAAGTAGTTCTGTAATTCATTTGTGACTGGGTGAATTTCCGGCTGTACAATGCCGCAGGCCTCGCCGTTTCAGGTGTGTCTCCTTGTCCTACCCATACTCCAACCCCTGAGTCAGAGGCATCCGTAATGAGCCATATCTTTTGTCCTGAGCTATGGTTGATTGGTCTCATGACCTGATTCTGTTTAGTGATTTCCTTCACATTCTCAATGCATTGATCATGTGTTGGTGTCCAAACACACTCCACATTTCCAGTAAGGTCTGTCAAGGGTGCAGTGATAGTGGCGATGTGTGGTAGGAATTGTCGAATGTAATTTACCAATCCTAGGAACTCCTGAAGTTGCTTCTTATTCTTCCGTGTTTCCCACTCCTCAATCCTACTGATCTTGTCAGGCGATGCTCTAAGCCCCTTGTCGTCGATGACGTGGCCTAGTACTTGTAATAATTTAGCGAAGATGTCCGACTTCTTTCTGCTTGCTAAGAACTCCACCTTTTCCAACTTGTCACAGACCGCTTTAATGTGTTTCAAGTAGTCAGACTCTGTATCGGAGAATATGAGTATATCGTCGATGTACACCCCCACGAATTCTCCTAGGTAGTCGCTGAGTAGATCTGACATAATCCTCATGAATGTTCCTGGTGCATTCATGTCTCCTTGTAACATAACCTTGCTGACGAAACCCCCAAAGGGTGTTTTGTAACTGTTATATTTAACATCGTCAGGGTACACTCTGGTTTGAAAATAGGCGTCGCTTAGGTCAATCTTGCTCCTGTATCGCGTCCTTGCTAGTCCATTTAGTAATCTCCTTTGGTTCGCAATAGGTTCGTCATCCTTCTGGGTATTGTCATTTCTGGGTGTCAGGTCCGCTAGGCATCTGATCCTGCCATCAGTCTTTCCTTTGACTGATACAAATATCGGTACTGCTCCTGGCACTTCTGCTCATTCAATAACTCCCTCTCGCTGTTTCTGCTCCATCCATGCTTTGAGTTGAATCTAGTACTTTTCTAGTACTTAGTATGTTGGCATCGTCTTCAGATTCTCTGGATCCTTGAATCTGAATCGGTGGTTGATCTTCCTTAAAGGTGGTAAGCTTCCAGAAATTGCATCTGGGAATACCTGCGGGTATTCTTCAATTATGTTTTCTGTGCTTGTCACAGCTGCTCCAATTCTGTCACTTGTTGGCGTGCAATTGACCCATATCTTATTGCCAGGAAAGTGAATCCTCAGCTTTCCACATTCGACCGATGCTTTGTTTCATGTTAGAAATGGCATTCCTATTAAGGCATCGTACTTGGCTAAGTTCCCTACCATCATTCTATTTCCAGTAGTCTTCATCTTCCCAATTGCTATGCTGACATTGCATTCTTTCTGGGATTCAGATTGTGACCCTTTCATAGCCATATGAATGGTTGGAGGAGTTGCCATTTCGGTACATGGGATTCCATGTGTAGTGACAAAGGTTGCGCTCAATAGATCTGTTCTTAATGTTCCTGTATCAAATAGGACTCTCACTTGTTTGCCGTTAATCAGGATCGTTCCTTCTAATGCTGTATAGTTCTTATCTCCCTTGGTGTAGCGTATTCTGTGCTGATGCACTGGGCTCGACTTCTAGGGCATTGACATATACTTCATCTTCGCAGCTGACCTCTTCAACTCGGTTCGACGATGTTTCCTTTTTAGATGTCTTTCCTTTGCCTTTGTCGCTTTTGTTGGGACAATCCTTTGCCATGTGTCCTTTACCACCACAGGTAAAGCAGGCTCCTTTTTCTTTTGGAGTCTTTATTTTGCTAGATTCCTTTTTCCTCCATTGGAGTTTGTTGTCCTTCTTGGAGTTGTCTTCCTTGTATCGATCTTTCTGCTTATCCTTTTCATAGGTTCCTGTATCGTCGAGGATTGCATTGACTCTTTCTACATAGACTATTGTGGTCTGGATTGTTTCGCTAGAATCATACCATGTTTCGACGTCTCGCCTTAGCCTAGTGTACATACACTGGAAGAACCTTTGGATGAATGCATATTCGCAAATAGTGCCTTCTGGTAGTCGTGATCGGTACATCAACAGATCTGTAGCCACCATCGTGATGCGCTGCGTCTTCCCATTCTTGACTTGTTCAATCTTATGGAATCGTTTGTAAAGGTCATCCTTCTGTCCTGATGACTGGAATCCTTCTCTTAACCAATCGATAAGCTGATCTCTGGTTAGATCTTCGCCATAGTTTTCTACCGCCGGGAAAGCAGCTTCTTGAGCTCTCCCATCTGTGTACAGTATCCAATAGTTTCCCGCTCTGTCTGTTTTGTAGTTGATTCTGTGTAGTCTTAGGTATAACTAGACTGACTGGTACCAACAATCGAACGGTTCTGGCTTCAGGTATTCTCCTTCACCACTGACCTTCTTTAGTGTAGGAACCTTGATGCTAAGCTTCACTGTAGTTGCTGGTGTTGGCTCTCTAGCCACTGGCGCATTACTACGTCATAGATTTGATATATTGTCTGAATCACTAGTGCTATCGGAGCTCTCTTCGTTGTCTGAGCTGCTTGGATCGTCCTTGGGTGTTGCTACTTGCTTCCCCTACAATCCCTTTGGCGTACCCAGGAACTCTCCTGGAGTTCTCGCTTTTTCTTACACTAGTTCCTTAGCCGATTCCGCTAGCAATTGCTTTGCTTGGTCTCGCGATGACTGTCTTCCTGCTTCGTCTACTTTGAAACTGGATGCTGTACCTTGTTCGCCTTTGGTGCTCTGACTACCTTTCTTCTTGGTAAGTTCCTGTCGCAGGATTTGCTAACCTGACCTAGTCTGAAGTCTCTCGTCACCTATTTTGGGCAACTGTTTGCAAGCCTTAGGTTTCCTAACCTCTGGCTGCTTCTAACTCAACTACTTGTTGAAGTTAAAAAAATGTAATGCTCCTCTGGTTGTATCAGGCACCAAAGGGATGTGTCTCGCTAAGGTATAACGATAACTAACTCATATCCCAAACTGTCGGGACTTCAAGTGTGTGATAGCTACCGGAGATCTCTATAGGTTGTCAAACAGCCGTCGATTACTATATCGCCAGCTTCGCTAAGTCCTAGACTTACTTGCTCTGATTTCGTGCGAACTGAAAAGAAGTAACTGCTCAACCAAGTATATTGAAAACTCTGCCTGTCGAAGTCTGCCTTATCTAAGCTCCAGTGGGGCAGTCTTAAATATATAATCTCGCTTTTCCAAAGCTTTCCATATCTTTCTATTTGATTTCCAATCAATGGATATAACCAAGCTCCGCTTGTAAAGTCCTCCAATAAAACAAATACCTCATGCACCTAAACGGTGCACAAACAAAATATCTATCATCCCGATACATAAAACTAAACATAAAACATATCGGGTGTCAGCCTGATACATAATACCCAACATACAACAAACTAAATATCAAACGATACATGAAACCAATAACAAAACAAACTAATCCCTTACTAGCCCTGCTAGTTTCCGTTAGCCTTGTCAGCCTTAATAATAGTAACCAATACAGGTTACACCAATCATAAAACCAACTAACCCTTAACTAGTCCTGCTAGTTTCTGTTAGACTTGTCAACTTTAACAATAGCAACCAATACCATTTACAGGTACTTTTTCAAGTTTGACAGCTAAGAATTGTCCACACAACTACCTCTTGCTCCATTCTTATTTTTTGTCTATTGTCTTAGCAATTCTGCCTCCACCTCCAACTACCCTTCTACATTCAGCCTTATGTATATTCAAAGCTAACTTAAATATCTTGCCAGTCAATTTTGTTCTGTGAAATTATAAGACCCCCCCTCCAACCCTTCCAACTCTCCCTATAATAACAGTATGTTTGCAATACTGTTCTGCTTCGTCTCATCTTTACCTTTTTATTTGCATACATTATTATTTTATTCAAAGCTAACTTAATGTTCTAGCCAGTCAATTTTCTCCACAGATATTCCAATACCCCGCCTCCCACTCTTACAACTCTTGCGATAAAAAACGTATGTTTTCAAAGCAGCTATTCTTCTTCTCCTCTTTAACTTTTTTTCTATATACAACTTTATTTGTTTAGGGCTAACTTGATATTCCAGCAGACCGACCTTGTCCGAAGATAATTCCAGTCTCATTTTAACTCGCTCAATGCTCCTGACATAAAATGTACGTTTCCAGAGCAGCTCTGCTTCGGCTTCTTTGAACTTACCCTTTTGCATCCGATTTTAATTTGTTCAAAGCTAACTTGATCTTCCAACAGACCAACTTTATCCAAAGATTATTCAATCATACTCAAACTTAATCCTTCAAGCCCTGTCACCACCCCAGCAACTACAATGCCACGATTAAGGGTAGGAATTCTTTATCCGACAACAGTATGCCACGAAAATGACAGACATATTAAATGGTCCAAGCATGTTTGCCGCTTGCTGAACCTGAGCACGGTCAGTCTACCTTACTGTACTGTAACGAAATCCTACTATGTTTCTACTATTACAACTGACTTCATGTTGGTTATTACTTATTTGGGTTTATATCTGATAAGCGCTACTATTTGGTTGTCTCTTCCTACTTGGTTATGGCTTCCTAACTGGTTATTCTTTCCTTGTTTCACTTATCACTACCCTTCCTTGCCTCTACCTATTAAGGTATCGCTATCCTCCTGCTATACCTACTGGATTTGTATAGTAGTAGCGCTCTCTTGTTCTTTCCTGTTTGGAGTCTATTACTTGTTTTGGTAGCTTCATCCTGTCGCTTTTAACACTCTGCTTTCGGAATATGGTTACCTTATTATGCTCCCTCTGTTAGCATGTTGTTGGACAGGATGTTTGCGCTTTTGTTTAGTTTCCCTAACTACAATCTTTTGTATTTAAAAAGCCTGCAATCCCTTAAGGATTCGGACTCTCTAGCCTCACAGGACTATCATCCTTAATACTACAAGTTGAACAGTCACTCTATTAGTTCCATACCTTTTACCTTGTCTATTGAAGACCTATCCATTGACGCTTCTCCCCCTATCCTTATAGTATATTCAGAGTCCCTATGGGGTTCTCGAGATACTTGGGAGTAGGTTACACCTACCTCGCGGAATGCGGTCAACTGCCTTATGGAGGGTGAGAAAAGCCTCATCTTTCGGAGTTCGCCTGCAGGGCAATATGCTTGGCTCCTGGCATACACGTTCACTGTTGAGCCAATTATGAGTAATGGTTGGACCCAATACTGAGAGAGGGACAAACTGAATTACAGATATTTTACGCAATATCTGGATTACTTGATCAAGAATGTGGTGAAAAAATATTCGCAAACAGTAAGAGCAATGTTCTAGGCTTTTCCTCCTGCCACCCCTGGTCCTTCAACTGTTCACATGGGTAATGATCATAAGTTTCCTAAAAGTGTTTGCAATTAATACATACTTTATACACTAAAGTAAATCTTACAGATATGGGTGGCCTGTTGTCCTTTAGCCTTGGGATCGATATACCTATTCTTGCCTGACCTATCGAACCGCTCATGCTCGGTCTAGACATTTTCTAGTGCATGACCCACTGGGAGGTTCTGTGATTTGAGCTAGTTGAACAGACCTTGGAACACTTGCATGAGGCAATCGACCTAGTCATACTGCACTGAGTTCCATATCGGCAGCTCTTCAGTCTGAGCCTATACGGCACTCTTTGCTACTAGATGATGCAAAGGAGCTGTTGCCAGTCCCTGAGATAATAGTGATCAGAGTGAGCCAGCACCACCTCATAACGTTGGGATTGAGCCTGCCAAGTGAACCAATAGATCGTCTCTTCAACTGCCATTGTGACAAAGACTACAATTGAACTCCTACCCTGGACAGTCATTGGTACCATCCCCATATAAACAGAGACGTCCCAGTCAAGCCGGCTGTCTAGGAGGAAGAGCAGGAGGACTTAGCGGATCAAGATGAGGACTAAGAGGAGTAGGAAAGGAAGACAGAGCGTGGACAGGAGGGATCTGAGCCTGTTAGTTAGTGGGATTGAGGTAAGGGTTGAGCGTGCCAATAGTAGATGCAGGTGTTCTTTGGATGGGGTCAGCACTTGTGCTCTCTTGGTTTCTTTGTTTTTTTATTTTCAGAACATTTTAAACTATTTTTTCTTGCTGTGTTGCCCTGAGAATAACCCGCTTAGTATCTTTTCTGTCCGTCCATGTTTGTATCTTATGCGTTATTAGTTTAGCCATAGCTGCACACTAGATTAGTACATCCGAATCTTGACCTCAATTGTTACAGTCCTTTAAGCAACCTTATGAGAACTAGAATAGTTTGCTTGGCAGATCCCTACCTGCCCTTCCCTCCACCAACTCATACCAGGTACACTAAATCTAATCCTTCATATCTTCACAACAGATAAAATATGCAAGTGTAGTTTGGATCCAAAATATACTAACGTAATTGATCTCAAAGCGAGTAACAATATATGCACACTAGCCCCTTTTAAAAAGGCATATGTACCTTTTCTATCTGCTAAATTCAAACTTTCATAATACTACATAAGATATCGGCAAATATAATACCTTCTCTCTCACAATCAATATTTGCCCACACTCCTCAATCTAATTATCCCTCTATTTACCTTATCACAATACCTTAACAGTCACTGCCCAACTATAGCATACTACCTCAGTCCAATCAGCATAAAGTGAAACTAGGGGAAGTTTGTGGATAACATTTCCGGAAATCAGTATCTAAGGAGGTATTGTCTGTAATACCCTCTACTTTGCCTTTGCTTACCTCCATCCAGTCCGCAAGTCATCGAATATTAGCATCCGGATTGGCTCCATCACGATATCTAATACGACTACCAGATTATTATGATGACAGTGGTCAAAGTGTAGAGGCAGAAGATGATAGTATAGACTTGCATGATAGGGAATATGAGGATAATGGTAGTCAGAATGGAGGGAGTAAGGAAGCGGACTTAATAGAACTAGATACAGATTATGAAGACAGGGCAGCACGTGCTAGGGCACAGAGACCAATAACTGGATTAGAGTTCGAATCTCAATAATGGATCATGACTGTAACAGTTAGCCAGACCCCAAGATCAGAAAGGATTAGGCTTAGTTTTCCAGGATGGAAACCAACAGGGCTATTGTCATAAATCGTGACTTAGCAATAGGGAATGTTTCACATGACTCACGATTTGTGAGATCATTTATGATTATGATGTTTGATTTGATTTATGGTTTCATGACTCACGGTTGTGAGGTCATAGGATGTTATGACTTTCGCACCTGACTACAAGTATGAGTCAGGGGTT
>QFET01002406.1:0-14672 GCA_003316355.1 Tuber calosporum
CTCCTCCGCCATGAACAGTGTATCAAGACACTACCTCAACATCGCCCATGCCCTAGACTCTTCTTCTGCCCTCACTCTTCAAGTACCATCTCGCATTCCTACCCCTGAACACCACTCCATGTGGAACTCACATCATGTCACTAGCTCAAACCCCTCCAGCTCCCAAGAAGCGAGTCACAACTCAGATTCTGTTGAACAAGCAATGGACAAAGCAGCCGATACCCTCGAGCTTGCAACCAATGCCATAAAAGGTTGTGAAATCGTCGAGACCTCCTCCTATCTCAGCAACCCTCAAGAACCATCCCAGGCCACAGTACTTATTGTGCGAGCTAAAGCTCAACTGTCAGGCCTTGCGTCGAGAATTAACCATACTCCAGGAGACATGGACCAACCACTGCATCCAGATGCTATCACCAACTGCTTTAAACGAATCCATGATTCTATCACCCAATTGGAATCCCTTGCAGTCACCACCTCCGGATTATATCGCCCCTAGCAGCACACCTACTGAACCTGACTCTCAGCCCACACTAGTCCCTCCTCGACCCCCAGTCAATAAACTGGACTGATTTCTTGAATCTAATAGATACAGAGCCATGCACTGGACTGCGTGTGTTCGGGACGAATGCCAAACCCACATAAATGGAAAGACTACTGAATACTTTCCCTCAGGATCTCGTGATATTCCAGGACCCTTGCCTCTCTACTCTTCCTCCAACTTTGTCTCCCCTCATGATCCCAAGCGCAGAGCAGAACACAGATGGGCTGTTCCTCCTCCCCTCCATGATGATGATGGCTACCCAGTCTTTCATACAGTTATTGATAAAGGAAAAGAAAGAGAAATACTGGATATCGACCAAGGATGGGATCTACCTACCCCAGAAGCACCTGTCGATTATGAGGACTGCTTCTTTGATCAGCCCTCTTCACAGCTTGACCTTCGCGCTTTTCAGCTTACCAACTACATGAAAGGAAAGTGGTACTCCAGCATTCGAAATGCTACCCAGAAGGGCCCTCTCCTTGAGGTAGTTACCAAGGCTATCGACCACCCTCACTGGCTCTTATATGATGGAGTTCTCATCAGAAAAGGGAAGGATGACAGTAGAAACTGTCCTTATGTCCCCTATGAAGCAAGCTATCAAGGTGCTAACATCAGAAGTGAAAATGTGCGCATTACCCATGAACAAATGGCACATATGGGTTGGCAGATATGTTTTGAATATGCTTCAAGACACTTCTACTGGCTCTCTATGAGAAACGATTTTAAAGACTATGTCCGCAGATGCCACCTATGCCAGCTCAACAAGCAACCTACCACTCTCCCTGAAGGATCAGTCACCCCCCTCCCTGTTCCCAGGCAGCCATTCTCGTCTCTTGCAATCGACTTTGCAGGACCCTTCCCTAGCCATTCCAAGCTTGAACTCATCATGGTTGTCCTGGATCAATTCAGTGGCTTTACCTACCTCATACCAGTCTCCCAGAACATCACAGCTATCGAAACAGCACATACCCTCTTTGAGCGAGTTTTCTCCATTCATGGTTTCCCTACCTCCTTAGTCTCTGACACAGACCCCAAGTTTACCTCACGCTTTTGGACACAGCTTATGGCGAATCTCAATGTTGATCTTAACATGGCTACAGCTTACCATCACCAGACCAATGGACAGACTGAGCGCAGAATCAGAACTGTTCGCCAATGCCTTAGGAACTATATTAACCCTAAAGGAACCAAGTGGGTTCGCCACCTACCTAATGTTCAGACTGCAATCAATGCAGCCCCCAGCGATAGCACAGAACTCTCTCCCATCGAAATCACCTTTGGCCGACTACCAAACCTCCTCCCAAGCGTCAGAGTTCTCCCCACTTCAGTACTAGCAGCAGACGAGATTGCTTCCCAGTTCATGAAGAACCAGCAACTCGCCAGAGATGCCCTCAAGAAGGCCAGAGCACGCCAAACCACCTCCAGCGAAAACAGACGAAAGGATGGACCCCCAATCATCCCTAATGAAACTGAAGTTATCCTCAAGTCAGCACCCTATGTCCATAAGGTTGGACGAAATCACAAGCTAGTTGGACTATGGTTAGGACCCTTCTCAGTAAGCGAAGGACCTGATAGACACAATAACTACAAACTCATTCTTCCCCCAGTGATGGCAGGAATCCACCCATGGATCCATCGCAGCCATCTTCGCATTTACCTAAGACCCAACCCCATCGCCTCCCCAGGAACACCTGAACCCATATCCAAAGAACCTGTCACCATCGATGCCAGTGGACAAGAGCAATGGGAAATCGAAAAGATACTCAAAGATCGAATCTATCACAGAAAAAGACAGTTCTTGATGCATTGGAAAGGCTATGATGAAATCGAAGCAACATGGGAACCCCTCTACAAGCAAGAAGGCGCCAGCACCCTCATCAGATCCTACTGGTTCGATACCTACACCGAATCTATACCTTTCAGACTCCCTTGGCCCCATGACGAGACTTTCTCTGCCTGTACACTTCAGAAACCAGACAATGCCACCCTCTCACATGAGCTTAACCCTGACGGATTTTGGAAACCCCTTCAAGACTCAGACTACTCAGAATCTGATACCAGCACAACACTCTCCACCTTGGACGAATCTGAGATGGAAAGCTAACTGCTTCATGGTATGGTCTTCGCTACTATGGGGCTTATAAAGGTGTAAGGTCCTGACACCAGTGATGGATATATGTGTGCTGATTAAGTTATTGTTTTGAAATTGAGTGGAATGCTCCAAAGGCGGGTTGGTCATTAAGCCCTTTAGGATATTCCTTATTTGTTTTATTTGTTTTATTTCTTTTAAGGGGAATGTAACGGAATCCTATTATGTTTCTACTATTACTACTGACTTGATGTTGGTTATTACTTATTTGGGTTTATACCTGATAAGCGCTACTATTTGGTTGTTCCTTTCCTACTTGGTTATGACTTCCTAACTGGTTATTCTTTCCTTCTTTCGCTTATCACTACCCCTCCTTGCTTCTACCCAGTTGGGTATCGCTATCCTCCTGCTATACCTACTGGATTTGTATACCGATCTCTTATTCCTCTCTGTTTGGATTCCCTTACTTGTTTTGTTAGCTCCATCCTGTCGCTTTTAACCCTCTGTTTTCGGACCATGGTTACCTTATTATGCTTCCTCTGTTAGCATGTTGTTGGACAGGATGTTTGCGCTTTTGTTTAAGTTTTCCTAGCTACAATCTTTTGTATTTAAAGAGCCTGCAATCCCTTAAGGATTCGGACTCTCAAGCCTGACAGGACTATCATCTTTAATACTACAAGTTGAACTGTCTCTCTATTAGTTCCATACATTTTACCTTGTCTATTGAAGACCTATCCATCGACGCTTCTCCCCCTATCCTAATAGTATCTTCAGGGTCCCTTTGGGATTCTCGAGATACTTGGGAGTAGGTTACACACGCCCTGATTGCTGTATGCTTTCGAGGATCGGCAGGATTGTCCCCCAGGAGTTTCAAGGAAAGGAACAGATCACGTATACCAGCGGTCGGATAGAGGCACTATTGTTGGAAAGTCCCAGGCTTTCCAGGCCTCCAGCAGGGCCACAGGAATCCCATAGCTCTACACTTACCAGCAATGATAATGTCTGCGCGTTCCAAGAGCCCCTGCTCTTGCAGGAAAGATTTCATATATTTAAGAGAGGTCTCCTGGCTAGCCGGAGACTTCAGACTTCAGACAGATGTCTAGATAATGATTACACTTGGTTAAACGGCAATCCTATTGTTCCCCTTCGCTCTATAAACTACTTTATTGTACTCCACTTGTCTTTACCTCTCAGCAGGTCTCCCTTAAACTCCCAAGAAATAGTAGGCTACCGTTTAGGATCTATTGTATAACCGTTCCCACAGGCTGGTGCCTGTTACAAGTGGTCACATACGCGAAACCCATCACTCATACTTTGAATTAGGTGTGAAACTCATTACATCATTTGACTCACAAGCATGAGTCATGCGCACACTCAACCAATCATGATATAATAATGTTTGTACTAGTATACATCATGTGAAAATCCATAACTTTTAATGAGTCATAGTGTGAAATATCCAACCCTTATAACCTATAACCATGAGTCATGTGAAAATCTGCTTTGCTTAGCCATCAATCATGATACTACCACTCCGGCTCTAACCCAAATCCCATGCTTTATTGCCAATCCACTATGTTGTGTAATGTGGCATTTACATGTTCTATTAGGTCGTCCAATAGTTAATCCTGTCCCTATGAACAGTTGCTCTTGCACCAGAACTATGTTGTCTACTGTACTGTATAGGCCATGACCCAATGCTAATTTATAATCTCGTGTCTGGATTTATGCTTCAGGTTGAAGTCCTTTAATCCCTATTATATTGTTCCATTTCCTTTCAGGAAACCCTAGTCGTTGCTGTAGCCAGTTTTCTTTACCGCATATAACTGAGACGATGAATTATGATTATCCTGCAGGTTTTGAAAGTGATGAGACTAAAGTATAGCCTGGTTGGCATGGTCAGTTCGCTCATCCCTGCGGTCCTCTGGCCGCCGGCTTAAAGCATCCGGTCTGCCTCCTTTGCCTATGGGTCAGTAACCGATTTTAAAGATAAATCAGTCTGCTTTTAGGTCTTGCAGATTTGTCTAGCCGACCTTGCCCAGCTTGGGAGGAAATATTGTAGGCTTTGATGATCAGTATATATTGAAAAGGTTCATAGGTCAGAGCAAGATAGTGTTGACAATCTTGTAACGCAACCAAGGATGGGAACAATTCCTTGGCCGGAATATCATGATTAAGTTAGACAGGAGTTATCTTTTAGAAGTGGAAAGCAACCTGACGTAGCCTATTGCCCAAGTATTGAGATAGGATATATCCTAGTATATAATCGCTGGCATTGGTTTTCATCACAGTCTCCCCTCCAGAAGCAAATGACATAATAGCAGCGGTGTAATGAATCTCTGTTTGAGCTCCTAAAATGCTAGTAGTTACTATTCTCCACCAGAAAAAATTCCTAGGGTTCCCTTAAGCAAATCCATAATTGCTGCAGATAGTGCGGAGAAATTCATTATGAATCTTCTCTGAAAGTTGGCAAAGCCGATAAATATTTATATTTCTTTAACTGAGGTAGGTGGTTACCAGTCTTTGATAGATTCTGCTTTTGAGTGCTGATATTGACTCTATCCACAGCCACAATATACCCCTAGAACTCATCTAATACTACTTCTTTGATGCTTTTCTGAAGTGACATGGCCATTCTCTAATCTAGCAGTTTCCCCAATACTTTCCAAACTAATGTGATATGATCCTTGTCAGATTTAGAGTATATAAGTATATCATTAATTATACTACTATTCCTTCATCAAGGAAGTCCTTCAGGATCATATTCATTATTGACTGGAATGTAGCTGCTGCACTTAGCAAACTAAACAGAATGACATTATATTCATATAAGTTATATCGTTTGTGAAAAGCTGTTTTTCATACATCACTCATCCTTATACGAATCAGATAGCAATCATCCATCATATCCAGCTCAGTCAAAATAGTGGCTACTTCAGCAATATCAGTACTTCTATCATAAGATGTAGTGGATATTTGTTGTGATAAGTGACTTTGTTCAGCCCTCGGTAGTTAACTACCAACCTGAGATTTTTATCTGGTTTTGGCACCACAGGTATTAGTGCTCCTGCAAGTGAGTTGCTGTATGAGATTTTCCCTTGTTTTAATATTTCAGCCAGATATGTTTGCAGTGCGCTTATCTGATTTTATGTGAGTGGTTGTATAGGTCCCCAATGGAGTTCAGTTTGTGTTTTGAGGTCTATAGCATGGTTAAAGGTTTAGTGTAGTGGTAGGTTCACTGCAGTTGCAGTGTGAAAGAGGTATTTGTAAATGTGGTATTGTGCCATTAGAGTATCCCTTATTATTTCTTCCTCATCATTTACCTCTGCAACCTGTCCAATAACTACAACCTCTGAGTCTTCCAGAATCTCCACATCCCATTCGCTTGAAATTTCTTCTTCCTCTGGCAAGAGGTGAAGTTGACATCCTGGATCGTCCAAGATCTAGCTTTTTAGGTCTTGGATTCCCTTTATAGGTTGTTCCTTATTCCAGCATCTGAATAGAATTATTAATCCGTATTTCGCTATAGATGCAATCTCTTATACAATCTTCGATAAGTATTTATTTTTCGTAATTTCCAGTTAAATGGGAATAGTTAAATCCCTTCCTGTAGAGAATTTATCTTCTGTAAAACCCTGAATGTGTATAGGATCTGTATGCGATTTTTAAGAAATATTCAATCCCATAATCAATTATTTGTCTATAACAAAAATATTCAATCCAGAGTCTAATAGGACTCTTATGCGGTATTATTTCCTGTACACTCCGATGTGTGATGGTTATTTGTGGCATTGGTAGAGTTTGGGTTCCTCATTAGAGACCTTTTATCACTTCAGCGACCGTAATCTGTGTGTTCGCCCTTGGTTATAAGACTTTATAGTTGTGTAACATGCGTGTTCATGATGACACCAGTATTGTTTTGACCATAGAGGTTACCTCAGATATACTAAACAAATAGTCAATTTTTAAAATTGTAGGCAGTGTACTAACAGCAGTCCTTACCACCTCCAAAGGGTCTCCCATAAAATTAAAATCCTTATAAATAGTGGAGAAACCAGTACCGCAACAATAATACAATAAGAAAAATATATATATATCTCCCTTCCTATTAGGATTATTACCTTAAGGAGTAATAAATTTGGAAATATAATTTTATTTCTAAAAAGAGTGCAAAATTCCTAAAAGTTTAACTCTTTCCGAATTTGAAATATCTTGTCTCAAAAGGGTAGGTGCAGTAGCAAGTTATTCGCTATTTGTGCTATAAAAGTTGTCCCAAACCACCTCACCTCAGGTTTTCTATTTGTAGCTTAGTTAGTAGAGTCTTGCCTTGGCCAGGTGGGCTCTTCACTAAGGTCATGCGTTCAAGCCTCTCTGATGTTTGAATAATTAAGTACCAGATTCTACTGTAAGTTGAGTATGCGAGTAGCAATGCTGCTTATTAACCACTCCTCAAACCAAAATAAGTAATAAAAATAAAAAATATGATGAAAATGTATTTTCATCATAGCTTACTAATTTTCGAATTTCAGGAGCTCACATACTGGCACTGTGGATCATGGTGGGATAGTGGGCCAACCTGGTCTTTTGCCACTACTTTCATCAAAGTTGTAATTTTTATACTTACTGGCATAGGGGGAACTCTTTTTCAATTCATGTTACTAGATTACTAGTATCTCGACTACCTAAGCCCCCTCGCCTTAGCTGATATTGGGATATTTCCGTCTGCAATAATTCCCATAACTGAGGTGAAGGTTCACTATGTATGTGATTAACTTTTGGTTGCACCGTTG
Organism: Tuber calosporum; assembly: GCA_003316355.1. Taxonomy (NCBI): domain Eukaryota; kingdom Fungi; phylum Ascomycota; class Pezizomycetes; order Pezizales; family Tuberaceae; genus Tuber; species Tuber calosporum. The sequence continues at coordinate 7,421 of QFET01002406.1, forward strand.
TTGTCTTCGGTTTGTACGAGATTTTCAGTCTCTCTTAGTTGATGGTTTAGCGAAGGTTCTTGCAACTACAATTTCTTTTCCGCATTTTCACCATATAAGGTTGCTAAGACCACAATGAGTGCTACGCTTTCCTTTTATTCACTTATCAGCAGCCTCTTGTAAGATTTTGTCATTAGCCTTCAACTATACATGTGCTCATCATTGTTCTGTTTTCCCCTATTCTTTTCTGATAGGTTTGCCTTAACCCTTTACCATTTTCGTTCCTTATATATGCTGGAGCCACGCTTAGTATTGACACCATTATTAGTATTATCAAGTTTCCGTTTCGAAGGAGTTGCATATGTCAAGGGTTCCCGTTTGTAAATTTTTCACAGTTCATGGAATTCTCACTCTGGTATTCCAACTTCCCATGTAGTCTCTATCTAATTGTCATCAGAGGAAAATTATAGATATGATAACCATTGCAGAATTTCGTCAGGATATCTACTTTCTACTCGTGCCATCCAACGAATACCAGTAAGATATGCTTTGATATTGAAGTTTTCAAGGAGATGAAGATTACTGTCTATTTTCCCCCTATAGACTTCCCAAGTCATTACTTCAAAAGGTCGCGGTTCCTCTACGATACTGATATATTGCTTTGTAATATCGTGTTGTAAGTATTCCGCTATGCAATAGTCCAGGTCCTGAGTATATCCACCTAATTCAGGCATTACATTCTGGTATTTCTCTGAGATGTGTGCCATTTGATACCACTTATTTTTCCCTTAGGCAAAGACTATTCAGAGTGTATGATTTCCCCCATTTTTAGGATTGTGATCACAAGAGTCTTCACTGGCAGTCAACCAATTTAGAACATTGTGGTTGTGATTGCCTTCGAAGAAGTAAAGTGGTTCCGCTATTAGCTTAGCTGGTCAGGAGATTCTACCAATATATTCTAAGAAAGCCATGGTTAACCTGTCCTCGTATACATCGTTTCTGGAAATAGATAGACAACAGGAAGTGTGTTTCAGCCTGCCGCCTTTTGTGCCCTGTCCACCCTCTCCATCAATATTGGAACCTTTATTATCATCTGAGTCAGGAGCATCACCAAGATTACCTAGTGGTGGTGGCTGACGTGGGTTATTTCCTCCATAGTCGACACCATTTCTATTATCCTTCCTTGGACTTGTGGCTGATTCCTTTCCAGGAATAGTACCTTCTGTTGGTACAATTTATTGTCTTCAGTTAGACAGTCTAGAATCAGTATCACTAGGTCTGTACTGTATTGGTGGTACAGGTACCTTTTCCACCAATTGAAGTATCAGAGCATCTAGGCAGACCTTGATACCAGTGCTCTGTGCTTGTTGCTATTAAGCCGCAAATTCGTGTGCCTCATTCATCCCTCTGGTCCATTCCTACTCCTGTTAGTTCAACTTAATATTGAGTTTTATTAGTCCCTTTTCAAGAATTTGGTTCCTTTTGCTGAAATATGGACCTGTTGCTCCTGTTGACCTTGTTGGCTTAGGACTCTTCCTGAACTTGGGCACGTAACCTTTGCTGCTCATGTTCAGTGTCGCAGCTTAATTGTTCCATTGCATTTAGAGCTTTCTGTATCTCAGTATGATCGATAACTTTACCTCATGCCATACAGCTTAGCAATATATCTAGCTTTATGAAACTGTGCCTGTCCTCCTGCAACAGTGCTGAGATTACTATATAATTCTCATCAGCACTTCCTTTCAAGGATCAGTCTATATGGGGTAAGGCATAGACTATATTTTGCTGGAAGTAATGTTGCCATTTAACCAGCTTCTTTGTTCGCTCGCCACATATCTGAATTCTGGATGGTGGATGACCCAAATGTGAATTGTGAGAGCTGGTACGGCTACAGGATGCAATTAATGATGCTTAAGGAGTAGATTGTATATCATCCTCTTCGATCATCCTGTCAGGTCATAATGAACTAGGAATCAGTGTGTTATCATATGACATAGCTATAGCAGCCGGCTTAGACACGCAGATCTCTTTGTAATAAAAATAGTTTTAAGAAAGAGGATGGTTCAAATGTTTTAATTAGTAGAATTTCAGTAAGCTATGCAGCAAGTATCTCTTCAACATAAGGTATAGTAGATTATGGCTTCCGGATTGTAAAAGCAGTTATCCAAGGTCTATCTTACTAATTTATATGTTCCAATATTTTCACTGTATGCGATGTAGCTGTTGGAGACCTAGTACACATCACCAAAAAAAATATTTTATGTCAAGTACTTCTTGTGCATCTGATGCAGTAGACAATCTATAGGTAAGTTAACAATTTGGATGGGAGCGCACAGATGTATTATATCCGGATGGCCCCATTTTGGTTTCGGACACAAGAGAGTTGTCCAGCGGACCCTCCAGAGAAAGGTTTACCATACAATGCGGACACTAGCCATCTCACTTCGAACGCCTGCGGACGCTTGTTCCTTTTTGCCGACTAGTCTCCGCTTACCAATCCCTTCTCCTAGAGCCCATTCCTATATTCTCTTCCCTCTCTATTCCTTCCCTGCAATAGCTTGTTGCGTCCGTGCTTCGTGCACATTTCGCCCTGTGCTCTATTCCCGAGTCCTGATCGCTTCGACTCTCTCTCTGATTACCCTGAACCTTTACCTCCTACTATCTCTATCTTCCAATCTTACTTGATATTTCCTTCCATCCGCCGGACGTCTTGACTCAACCACTGGTTTTCATCTGAAGCTCGCCCGTATTCACCCAGTTCTTCTTTCTATAGTCTAGATGTCCCCTGACACTTTCCCAACTATCTCTGATGTCGCTCTAGTCCTCCTACTCATCTATTCAATGTCCTCATATCTTGCTCTTTATTACTTGAATCCACCGGAGGTATTCATGGAGTCTTATAGAATATCATATTTCGTCTGTCTCTATCTGCAATCTGCCTGCACTATCCTTTCTACCCAAGATCTTCAATAACAAGTAACCTATACCAAACCCCATCAGCTAACCCTTATGAAGACTATCTTCCCCCGAGACAGTTCTAACCTGAATTATCTACCATTATATTCTCTTAAGTTACATGAATGATATACTAACATCAATACCCATTTTTGTCATTGTCATCTGCACCAGTTTCGTCTAGCTGCTGCATCAAATCTTCATGACCACTTACTAAACTTAGGTCAATTAAGCCCGCTAATAGGTCTTTCCCTGCCTCCGTTCGTAGCTCTTGCTGGCTCTATATCCTCTTGGAGTAGTACGTGAGCGACTAACTTTGGTAGATTGTTCCCCTTCCTCTTCCGGATGGATTCTGAACTCTAGGCGCAAAGCATCAAGATTGTCCAAGCATCTGTCGATCCCTTTTCCAAGTGTTCTCCGATCCTTTGCTCTTCTATTCTCCAATCAGCTTGTTATCTGCTAGATGATTCGAGTCTGGAAAAGCTCGGACATATTAACCCAAGTTTGTAACTGGCGTTCAGTCACCCCTGTCATTCAGTAGGCTGAATTACCACCCGACTTAAGCGGATGTTTTTTATCTTTACTTAGAAAACTGGAGCGAGTGAAATTGACATCGTCAACAAATATTCCAGTCTGCCAGCACCGCAAAGCAGGACACAATATAGCCGCAGTTAGGCAAAGAAACTGTTTGTTAATCTTCCCTAGAAATCTGTCATCCATTGTGCCACTTCTTTTCTTGCCAGAATAAAATTGTGCATATATGACACCTTGAATCTGTAAGGCTAGGAACCTAAGGGAAAGTGCCTTGTGGCATTGTTAAGCAAATCTAGTCACCCTGCGGAGTGGAATAATCTCCAAAAAGGGTAGCAAGCATACCTCATAGCCGAATGGCGGGTAATTAAACTAGTATTTTTCAAGTAAGTACTCTACCCTTTGTGTACAGGCTATAGGATCCTCAATATCAAGCTTATAGAGTTCTGTTATAGACTTCTTTGCATAATGCTAATACTGTGATCTACATGCACTGTGCTTTGCTCAAATCCGCGAAATTAGTGGCCAGCAACTATTATATTTAGTCATTCCAATTTATGAAAACCTACCTACTCTTTCGAGCTTGTTGTAGCATTGGAAAAGCTGCAATGCCCTAGTTCTTGCAAGGCATCATTCCAACAAATGCGTACCATTCTTATCAGGGTACTTGAGTCCGAAAATGGAATCTTGAATAGTGTCCTGTCACACATTAACTCACAGGCTTTGATCTGAATAGTAAGCTCAATCCCCACAGCAATATTTCTTTGGCTGCTGGATACTAGTAGAACTGCATAACTAAATTCTGGATATCCCAGTCGTGAATGACTTAGTTTGGAGGTTAGTGGTAGATATAGATTTTGTCTGGAGACGGATCCCGTGGTCAGTATAGATAATCGATTTTGACTAACTCATAATGGCCCTGGTATTTTCCGTCTGGGAAAACGACTCAGAATCCTCTCCTATCGCGGGGTCTGGATGACTGTCACAGTCGTCATCGCTCTTGGATATTCGAACCCTTGCTTAGTTATAGATCTCTGTGCCCCATGGCCTGCTGCTGGGTCAGCATCAACTACATCTAGTACTATTAAGTCCGCCTCCTCACTCTCTTCACTCTGACTACCGTTATCCACATATTTCCCATCATACAAGTCCATACTATAATCTTCTACCTCCAAACTTTGACTTCCCTCATGCTGATACTCAGGCGGTCGTATTTGAAGTCATGATGCAGCCAATTCAGATGCCGATCTTCTGTGACTTGCAGAGCGACCGGAATTATGAAATGGCACAGTAGAGGGTATTACAGCCAATAACTCCTGTGATCCATATTTCCAAATACAACCTCAGCGGACGTTTATTTAATTGTGTTTATGCTGATGGGACGGATGCAGTCTTCCAGCGTTGGGCCATGACTGTTGTGGAATTGTGATAAGGTGAATAGAGGGATAATTGGATTAAGTAGTGTTAGCAAATGTTCATTATGTCGGGGAACGTAGTAAGTTTGCCACTATCTGAGGCAATATTATTGAGGTTTGTATTTAGTAAATAAAAAAGATCCGCATGCCTTCTTAAAAGGGACTAATGTGGACCTATTGTCACTCACTCTCAGAACAATTGCCTTAGTATATTTTGGACCCAAACTATACTCGCATGTTTTGGCTATTGCTAAGATATGTATGATTGGATTCTGCATACCTCATAGGAGTTGGCAGAGGGAAGGGCGGGTCGGGATATGCCAAGAGCAATATTCTAGTTCAGGTAAGGTTGCTCTACGCACTGTAACAAATTAGGTTTGGATTCTCATACGCTAATCTAGTGTGCAGGTATGGCTTAGCCAATGGGGTATAAGATAATCTAAAATACGAACAGAGAAGATACTAAGCGGGTTATTCTAAGCGAAAAACATGTGGACAAAATAGTTTACAAAGTTCCCAAAATAAAACAACAAAGGAACAGAAAAACCCCAAGCGCTGACACCCGGCCAAACAATACCTGCTACTAACACCCACCCACCGACCACGACTACAATCCCACGAACTAACCGGCGTGGATCCCTCGCGCCTGCCTTCTCTCTTCCTTTCCACCTTATCTTAGTCCTCATCTTCATCCTGTTCTTCTTCCTCTCCCTGTTCCTCCTCCTACTCCACCTTCTCCTCCTCCTCGACAGTGGGCTCGCGCATGCCGTGGCGCTTATTCTGGGTACAGAACAACTCGCTATCAAGGGTAGGAGTTCCATCCTCTTCTTCGTCACGATAGCACTGGAGGGGAGGGTACATGGGTTTGTTCAGGAGGCTAAATCCACGCCAGATCCGGTCATGGCTGCTTACCTGGAACACGATTATCGCCGAGATCGGCAACGCCTTTTAGGGAATCTCAAGGAGTAAAAGCCTGCCATATCGGGTTACGCCAACGAGCTGCCGATATCCTACACTGGGTGTTATGTCTCAGTCGATCGGCACAAGCAAGTGATCCATGGTCGGATCAACCAACTCGAGCCAGTAGACTACTATGCGGGTCTTCCACTAGACATTGTCTAGTCCGGAGGTCAGCAGTTCGCCAGACCGGACCAAAGGTGGCATATCAATCCAGAGGCGGACAGAGCGCCAGCCAGCCATAATTGTAAATTTATATTAGCGTATATATTATATGTTAACTGCAGACACTTTTAAAGAACTTACGATCATTACAGGTGGGCATAGCAGAAGGAACAGGGGTTGTAGGAGGAATAGCCTAGATCATTGCTCTCACCTTTTGTGAATGTTTTTTCTCCACATCCTTGATCAAATAATCCATACATTCCATAAAATGTCAGCCATTCGCAGTGTGCCTCTCCCAGTATTGGGCCCTGCCATTACTGGGAATTGGCTCAACGGTAAGCGCATATGCCAGGAGCCTTACCGATTGCCCTGCACTCGAGCTCCGGAAGCTGTGACTCCACTCACCCACCTTCCGGCGTTTGACCGCATTCTGCCGAGTATGGTTCTACGGACTGCAAGAGTCTGGGTTTGGGAACCGGCAGACGTGCTTACAGCAATGAATATCCTGGACATATTCATGGCCCGCGTTTCTCAGACAAATTAGGCTGATCTTTAATCTTAGTATTGTGGTTGGTGGTGTAGTGATGGCGCTCTGGAGGGTTAGGTTTGGGGAATGGTTGAATTATATTCAGATAAAGTTGGTCTGCTGGAATATCAAGTTAGCTTTAAACTAAATAAAATCAGATGCAAAAAGGTAATCAAAAAGAAGACGAAGAAGAGGTGCTTTGGTAATATACAGTTTTAATAGAGAGATTCAGGAGGGTTGAGGGGAATGTGCAATATTTCCGGACAAAAGTGACCAGCATGAAGTTTAAGTTAGCTTTGAATATAATAGCATTGAATAGCGAAAGGCTGTTGAAGGGGGAGCCAGAATTGCTTGGGGAATATACAAAAAATAGGAATGGAGTGAGAGGTAGCTGTGCAGACAATTTTTAGCTTCAAACTTGTAAAAGTGCTGTATATAGTTGATGGGTTGTATTGGGTTTATATCATACCTGTGATGAATAGTAGGAGTGATATTTTGTAAAGGGCTTTGAGGATGGTTTGTGGACGGAAAGAGGATGTGGTGTGAAGGGGGGGGGTTGATATGAGGTGTGGTCGCGTGGTGTAACATGTGTACATGTTCCGGTACCTCTATTCCCGCTCTCGTTAGCCTTTCCTTTGTCAGATTACATTCATTTGATTTGATTTTTTTGTATTTGATTTCCTTACCGGAATCTCTGGATTCCGGCGCCCTTATTACTGTATGC
>QFET01002407.1:7333-22344 GCA_003316355.1 Tuber calosporum
GTTTTCCCAAGAACACCTCTGATACCATACTAAACCACAACCCACCCCACCACCCAAAAACCCCTCTCAATCCTTCAAATACATTTCCCCAACTCTACCCGCGCGGTACGTACGTACCCGCAATCCTAAGGATCGTCTATCAATACATACTCCCCACCCACGCACCCCATTTGAAATTCCTTCAAGAAACCCAAAACGTCTACCTACCTACCCTACGATGTACCATAATCATACGTGCAAAAGTTCGGCTAAGAATCTGCCATCCGGCTCGATGTAGATTGTGGTAAATCGTAACCGGGTTCTATATATATCTTCCTTGGTTCCACGTTGAAAATATATAATAAAAAAATGTTTGATAGCTCAAAATTTTCTTCCTCGAAATTGCTGTGTCGACTCACTTGATCGAGGAGAGAACTCGGACGTTTGCCCCCAACTCTTCTTACACTGATAAACCTGCCAATTGATTTCTGGTTCATGGGGCGTCACTCGAGGCCTCTTCCTGACTTCTACTAGCTGACGTAATTCCTTCGTATCATACATCGAGGTGGACCATACCAGATATGGAAGGACGCTCAAATAGCAGTTCAAATCCATCATCGAGTGATCGTCAATGATAACTGGTAAAATATGTTCCAGAGTGAGTGAGTGAGTGAGTATGTACTGTAGTCCTCCATCATATCCAGCCAGTGCGGCTCGGCCCTTATTATATACAACGAATTTCGTACCCTTCGGATACGCTCATGGGCCAGCTTGCGCTGCTCGATCGGGTGATATGTACGGCGCTGGTTTGGGGATACGCTATCTGGACCTGTGAACCTGAGATGTGCCTTGCCTTCGGCGCAAGGGGGGAAGGGAAGAAATAAAATGAAATAACAAGACTAAGATAACGTTTTGGGCGCTATTGGGATGTCGGGCACTCTAGGCGTAGTGTCGTACCATTGATCACAATGTTTTACCTTTAGCGGTGGTTTTCTCTTTCATTGAAAAATATATCCATCTATCTGAACGAGGCTCCAAATTTGGCCTCGATGTGGAATGAGCAAAGGTCATCACATTCAAATCCTGGAATTTCTACTGGGTTCCAAGTAGCAGGCTTAATATCGCCAACTCAATTTCTACACATGTCACAACTAGCAGTGCCATCGCAAGATACTATCTTTGCTTCTGTGTTTTGAAATCCTTAAAATTCGTAGCTCACTCGAAAGTCTAGTTCAGCTGTTTTTTTTTTGTTTTTTTGTTTTTTTTTCAATAAAACGGCACATGTCGAACAGTGCATCAACTCCTTTTCTTGTTATCCCGAGAGGATCTCAACGTAAGTCTCACTTTTGCGGGAAACAACAACACCCGCATAAGCTACGCTTTGAATTCCCAAAAACAAGCTGTTTCGTTGAAATACCAATGCCTATCATACACCCTAGGGCTGTAAAAGGGATACATCCCGAGTTCTCTCTAAACTCGTCGATATCTCTCTCTCTCTCTCTCCCCAAAAGCCACCCTGAATTTCGGGGGGGAGAACAAGGAGTTGGCCTAGCACTGCATATGTAGCACCCCCAATCAGTTAACCAGTCAAAGTGGGCCGCTGACGTCTTCCTAGAGAGTGCGACATCTCACAAGCAGCAAAAGTCTAGTAAAATCTGAGAGCTTGCCAAAGTATATGCCTGTAGTATACCTACCCGCTATGTCGTATCTCGTCCTAGGCAGGTTACGAATGAGTCGCGGCCATGTAACACAGCTAACGACGCATATATAGGCTAGTTACCTAGTGACCCTTTACTGCAAACTGCGGTATTGTGACTCTATCCCATCAATCCTCAATAGCGGGGATGGGTTTTAACCATGCATATTAAGCTTCCGGGTGAAAACTCCACTACCTAAAGGCAGGGAGGCTCTTGCCCAAGAGTGGATGACCGAGATCCGTGCGGTCACATAGTCCCCCAATATACGGCGGGTAACGCTTAGGGTGAGTGAGTTCCACTGAGGCATTTCCCTACCCATCGTCCAGGTCAGAGCACCAAAGTCATTAATCCCACCCTGTCCAAAGTCATCACGTCATCACAAACCATCACTCACCGACTTTCACCAACCCCCGGTATTTTTAACTCCAGTACTGACTCCCCTCCTCGCCACGAACCTGTAGGGGAAGGCCCATTCAAAAGTCCCGCATGCCCTGCCCCGCCTCTGTCTGAACGCAAAACAGGCACGAACTTCGCCTCTCGTAACTCCACAAAATTCTGCATCATACTAATAGTGACAAAGGGGGAGCCACAACCTCGCAAGCAAAGCCCCCTTCGAGTATCACCTTTCCCTTTTCGGGGAAAGTTTCGTTTGTTGCTGGCTATGGCATCAGGCGCGTATGGGGCGTTCTCGCGACACTGAAACAGCGAGCGCTGTTGCGCTGATTAGGTATTTATTTTCTGCTTAAACAACCTGTTTAGTAAACCTGTTAGAGAGAGGGGGATAGCAGATGAGAGGGAAAAGTCATCTGTGGCTACCGCGGGTTCATATGTTTCATGGCTATCGTGATCTCGTTATGACATTGGTTTCGCCACTTTGGGGCTTGTGAGTGGGTGGTCAGGTGGAGGATGCCAATAATAAATTACAAGTATCTAGGAATCTTTGCGTTTACGTCAGCTGAGTGGGCAGAGGAGTATCATACTTACACACAGGAAAAGATATGATACCCTCTAACTTTCCCTTTCTCAATCTCTCCCTTGAGCTCCTTCTAGGGCTGATGGGGTGATTAGCAAAAAGTGCGTACTCGGGGGCTCATTAGAAATCGGGAAAAGCGATGGCCTAGGCCCTCTATTAAACGGTATGTCCACATCGATAATAGGAAACTTGAAGCTCTCAGAAATGACAGAAACCGGGAGCAGATACCCAGTATGATATCTATCCCAAAAACAACGTGATATTAGCAAACAGAAGGAGAAAGTCAGAATCAGAAATAGCCCAATTTTATATGAGTCGATTGTGACCATGAAAAGTTCCCTCTAAAACTCCGATTCCCACTTGCTCAGCTGGGGGCAGTTTCAAGCAACTGGTCTGGGTTTTTGGTTTCTGTAACACCGCATTTCTCTCCAGACGACATGGTCATCCGATCAAAAAACAGCACCTCTAAATTGCCACCCTCTAGTCTTCGATTTTTAATGACCTCCCAAAGTGACATTCTCGAAAAAAGGGTATTTCCGCAAAAACCGAGACTCTCCGAGCGGAAGCCACGGCTTCTTAGTAGAGCACACTAACCGGATAGGTGGTCAGGTTAGGTATCCACCGGATGTTGACCATCTTGCACTGGTGAATACCGTACACGATCTCTCTAGCTCTAATACCAGTATACCATCCAGAAAGGCACTCTCCTATCAGCATTCGTCAGCCACTTTAGGAAAATCATTCACTAGTCATCTCCTCCCTCCAGAGAATGATAGCCCTACCACTATTAGCCACCTTCCGAAAATCCGATACACCGTCAACACCATCCATCCATCCATCCATCGTCCAAATATTGACCTAAAAAAAAAAGCCCTCACCCCGACCAGAACCTTAGGAAGAAACCTAAAAAGAAATCAGGTTCGCCAAAGGGTTCATTATTCCCTCCCAAAAATGCTTCAATCCATCCTGACCAGACAAAAAAAAAAGAAAAGAAAGGAGAGGAAAAGAAAAATGCCCATAATGAATGAACCCAGGCCCCTTCACAAAAACAAAAAATGAAAAAATGAAAAATGAATAAAAATCTGCTCTCCAACTCCCCCTGCACTCAAGGAGAAAGAAACAAGTGTCGCGACACCTAAAGGCGTAGCACAGTATCATACCGCAGTCCCATTCATTGGCAACCCCACTTGCGAATTCCGCTTCCCCCCCTACCGTTAATCCCCAGCACAAACACAAACCTAACGTTACTCGGAAAGGAAAAGAGGCTCGGAGAAAATAAGGAAGGGGAAAGAAGGGGAAAGAAAGGCAAAGGAAAAAAAAATCCCTCTCATTCTTGGCAGAGAGAGAGATACAGGTACCGTACTCCTGTCACCTACCGTACTCAATACATTAAACTCCGCCCTTCTTTCGTGACCGCTTTGGTCCCTCGCTCATACAAGTACATAGAGGTACTTTGTATCAATGGGTTGAAACTGACCGCGCCTCAGTCCCAGTCCCGACCGAAAATCGGTTAATACCGGTACCGTACTCGCACTCTGGGGCTGAAAAATGGCAAAGAGGGGACTGCGGAAAGAAAGAAAGAAAGAAAAAACAATGGTTATACAGGGCTTTTTGTTTTTTTTTGTGAGTGTGTGTGGCGGTCAATTAACGGGAGGCTTTTACGGTTTCCTGGGGTGGTCGGCAATAAAACTTGACCAGGTGCCAAGGCTTGTTTCTGTGCATTACCGATAGTGTGCAGCGCTGTGCAAGTTTCTACGAGTATCGCACGCTTTGTAACTGCGGCAACTACGGTAACCGGTACTCTAACAACTCGTCGCATGCACAGCGATGATCACCGGTAATAAATCTTGAGTCGAGTCAACGTTGTATAGATCTTCGTGGCTATACACTCAACTTCAGCTCTCCTCTGCTCCCTGCCTAGTGTACAGTACGATTAACGGTACCTTCTCTCTCTATCTCTTTCTCTCTCTATCTCTCTCCATCACCCTATCACGCAATAGTGAACTGAAGCACACGGACCACATCCCGTTCTCGCTACTGCAGAAGATTGCACTCCCATCGCACCATATTGCATACTGTGCATAGTATTTCACCATCTCGAGCTCTATCCCTAACAGCAGCCTATCATACTCTGGCTATGATAGCTCCACTTATCGATAACCCTTGAACAATAAATGATCCCATCCACCCAGGATTGATAATCACGTTTCCCAAACTTATCCCACGCTTTACTTGACTCTTTTTTTCCTTTTTTTCCTTTTTCCTTTTTTTTTTTTCCTTACAAACAAACACTCAGATGCCCCCCTCCACCCCCCCCCCGACAATCCGACCAGGAAAAAAAAAAATTTACCCCTTCGACAACAACTCGCGGGGGGTGGGGTCTTTCCGATCCAACTGGACTGGACTGGACTGGACTGTACGAGTACTTGTACGAGTGTGTTGCCTAGAATACTCCCGCCATTTTCTCCTCCTCTTCACCTTCGACTTTGTGACTTGACATGACCTGCTTTCTTTTTTCGCACTTTACTATTCGGGATTGTAAAAAAAAAGTGGGTTGGTTACCTGAGACATCTATCGATTTTTTTTTTCTTTACTCTCCCCTCTTTTCCTTTTTCTTCTTTCCTATTCTTTCCCCTCCCTGTCCTGAGCTCTCCGAATCCAGGATCTGTTGGGAGTGGGAAAGGAGGGAGAGTGGGAGAAACTTCAGCCGCGGTCATGGACTGTCACTCGGAGGTTGTAGCAGCGAACGTGAATGTGGGTCTCAGTGGGGGGACCCTTGGGCTAGGTAGAAGCTCAGGGGTACTCCTTAGGCCTAATAGTAGGTTGTGGCGAGATCCGGAGGTCTCTCGATGTTTCTATCCTGGTCTATAGTACTCCCAGCTACCTAGGTTAGGTACGACAATAAGACCTTTACTTTGGCGGTCTCTCGTCGTTCGATCAAAAGGAGAATGCCTAAGGCAACCTGAGCGCGGTGACTGACGTTTTAGCCGCGGATCGAGTCGATGGGGCGTGATAACCCTCGTATACCCCACACACAAGGGCGTAATTCACTCATTTCATGGGGGAGTATCATGATCCAGGTTCATATTCCGGTGAGAAAGTCCTCCGGAAAATCAATTCCAACATGCTGTTGAAAAGGGCACTTTTAGCTGCCAAGTATCAGTCGAGACACCAATGTCCCAAAAAGAGAGAGAGAGAGAGAGAGAGAGACGGAAGTACCCATAATTTGGGACGCGTTGGTTTCCTTAACGAGCTACCGTTCATTCGATCATATGATGACAATGATGTGTGCACGAAGGTTGCTCCCCCAGGGTACCGTAGTTGACCACATGTAGGTAGAAAAGGCCCATTCACCCAGGATGTCTGTACCACCCCGCACCAGAAGGAGGAGGGAGATTGATGCGTAGGTAAGCAGTGGGATTCACCTTGGCTCTGCGGTACTATGGATGTCGCTAGAAGTAGAACGATAATTGAGCCTTGCACTCGAACGTTGGAGTCGCCCCTGGTGGGTGGTAATGTCTGGTATCATATCAAACCTCTTTGTTTCTGTCTCAAGCCAGGGCTGAAAAGATTCCAGAGCGGATTCGGACATCTCAGCTCGAGGGTCCAATTCTTTGAGTTCTTGCTGTACCATACCGCCCCTGAACTACTGGTACCGTATCATAAAAGGGTGGAGGGGAGGCGGAGCAAGTCATCCCCTCGCAACTGTCATCATACCGTAGTATCATAAAAAAAATAAAGTGGTGTACGTAAGCAACATTTCCGCGTTTCCGATTAGTAACACAGATATGATTTGTAAGCCTGTTGCCTTAGGTAATAACTTAGTCACACTCCAGTTGGGAGGGAAAAATAGGAGTACGTAATCATCCACTCCTTTGCCCTCAGCTGATACAGTGATTGGCAGAAGCATTCCGTATCTGTTTTGGCCATGGCAGATTTACTATGACACTGTGATGAAAAAGGCGTCACGATAATTACAACTCGACATGACTCCGGTCCCTACCCGTCACATCGCGAATTGACCAAATTTTCTCCCGGTGGACTCATCGGTGGCGTGCCAAACCGTGATCAAGGCTGAACAAGAAGGAATAGCACTGCAATGTAGAAAAAAATATCTCCCTCCCTTGACTCGTGAGACGGCGGTGATGGAAAAATGTTGTGCCGGCACCCAAGAAATAGATGATTACAAGGTGGCACCTCAGCATTTCTTTCAGTGGAGATATGAAATGAGTGGAACGATTATGCGACTAAAATTAGCAAAACAGTCTTCGGCACAACAATAACCCCCTATCGTAACACAGGTATAAAATAAAAAAAAGGAAGGCGCGGCGAAAGAGTCTTGCCACCCTCTAAAGGAAATCTAGCTACCGAAAGGGAACGAAATCTAATATCCCGACGGCGATTATGTGAGATATTATTATTATTACCCCTTGAGGCAATTCCTCTCCCAAGCCACGCCTCTTGACCTTTGCCCAGATGACCACGAAATCTGAGTAAAAAAATCGACTTATCTCCGTATCATACAGTAGCAGGGGGGTTTGAACCTCCGCGTCCAGAGGCGAAAAGTGCCCAAGGAGGAAGGAAGGAGGATTCAGCGGTCTCTTCACAAGGTGAAGGGAGGAAGACTGAAGTACGGTATACCGTTTTTTACAAATATCGCTTGGATAAGTTTGTGTGTCCTTCACTTTTCCACAATCTCACCCACCCACAGCCAGTCATGGGAGATGCGATAGCTACTGTACGAGTACTGTACGAGTAATCCAACGCACCCGCACAGAATCGGGATATGAAACTTTTCGGGGACCTGGCTGTGCGTGTGCGCGTGAACGAGAGTTTCTCTGACAACGATTTGTACGGTGCGGTATGTGGTCGATATATCATATCGTAACCATCGTTATCGTCGTCATCGAGACTTCGATTCAACCGAAGGGGTGCGAGTCAGGTACGGTGCCGTAAGCGAGAAATGGCCCCGATAATGGCTGAATGGAAGATGCCCCCCACAATACGGTAATAATAAACAAGTCAACGGATTTTAGCCAAAAGTGAAAAGCCCTGCACGGCTACCACTCTCTCGCTAGAAAATGAAATCCCTAAAAACTCCCAGTTTCAAACGTTGAGAATATGGCGCTTATTTTTAAGTAAGGGGAGTTTCCTTTACACTCGAGTAGAGTATCGTAGAGCCCGGTGAATAAATTAGACCTGACCTGAATTCATGCACAGACTGTTCTTTCCGAATCAGAAGATTATCGTATGATAGGCCGTTGACAATAAGCGCGAAAGGGCGCGGGGGTACGGTACTAGTAGTGAGAAGTTCTGTCAAAATGGATCTCTTATACAAGGAGTTAGTTAGTCAGTTACAAGTACTTGTACCCTACAAGTACTAGCACGGTACGCTAACGAAGTTTGAATCTTATTTCCTACATAAACCACTGTATCACCCGTATCATACCGTACAGTCCATCGCACGCCAAGAACATCGATCAAACAAACGTTTCAGCAAAACCTCTATCCTTACCATACCATACCGCCCCCTACCGTAGCATACAGTACACTGCGGTACTATCAGAATTAAAGTTCAAAACACATCCCTCCATTTTTCACCCATTCACCCAGCGTCAAAACAAAAAAAATCCCCTCCGAAGGGGTGGAGTACGGTATCATGATACATCCTGGAATCCAGACGCGCCATGAGTTACGGTGCGATCCTAAAATACGATCCTCTTCGTGACGAGACGCCGTACTAGTACAAGTATAATAAACCACACATCATGTACGGTACCCGAGTAAAAAAAAAAAGCCCCTTCGCTTCCCCAGTTCCTCCACTTCCTCCCCGCCAAGACTTCCATCCCAAGCGGGTTATTGGTACCGGTACCGGCACCAAACTCGCTCTTGAAACTACTCCACCATAGCACTGCCACGGCGAGTGATTATTCGTGATACCCTGGTGCCTGCGCTTAGATTGACAGTTTGGCCATGCGTGGGCGCAGCATGAAAAAATAATAATACCCCAGTCCTTAATCTCAAAAGTGGCTGGAAATGAGATGTTTTATATTATGCCGACACTTTGCTTGCTTGATGAGCTTGTTTTTGTGCTGTACTAGTATGATACGGTACTCTGTTCTACATACCCAGTTTGTTATTTTATTTATTTTTGCCTCCTGCCTGTTTGCTCTACGGTGCTGTACTGGTACCGTACCTGCGTCCTTGCGTTTAGATGACAAGTCGGGGATGTGCACTGCGGTGTTGTAGGTGTGGTATCTGGAAACGGGGATATTGTCACATACATACATGCACACATACATACGAATCGCATGATTACCGGTAGATGAGCTGAAAATTGATGAAAATTGATGAAAATAAAAAAAGCTTGTCCTATTCTCAGCGCTGTATCTTACTGGTGCCGGTGCTACGATAGTCTACTCGAGTACAGTTCAATCCTCTAACCACCGAACAGTGCAGGACAGTATGATACCGTGACTAACTCCACGGTTCTGGTAAGGTATCCTGGACTACGGTATGATACTGTATGTCATATTACCCGTACTGTATAATATCATACAGGAGTTAAAAAAAATAAGAATAAAAACCCCCCTTTTCGGTTTCTTTCATAATATTTTTATTGTAAATACGCACTCTAAATACTGTATCCGTATTCCCTTTCCTTATCCTGCCGTATCCTATCCAGATCACGTGACCAATCTCACCCCACCCGCATCCCAACTACAAGTATCATACTGTACCACCACCATGTCGCAGGCACAGCGCTCGTACTATGTAAATACCGGTCCTAGACAGTACCGTGCGGTAACTGAAAACCCAAGACCCAAGACAAGAACAGGTCGTAACACAAACCTTGAAAAAAAAAAAGAGGAAAAAAAAAAACAGATGAAAAAAGACACCTAAGCCCATCTGTTTCAACATGAGGTAGGTAGGTACGGTGGGTACTCGTACGAGCAAAGAAAAAGCACAGCACTGCACCGTACGACCCGACGAACCTTGAATTTTCCCTTCCAAAACAGAAAGGAAAAGAAAGAGAGAGAGAAAAGAAAAAAAAGCAAACAACAAACCAAAAAAAACACCAAAGCCAAAAAGTGCGAACTCGGCACAATAATAAATCGAGTGAGACCTTGTGCTCGTGCCTGTGCCTGTTTGTGATCCTTCCACACACACGACACACACACGCTCCCCCCTCGCACATTCGCACATGGTCGGATTCTCATTATTTGGATTGCGACGGCTAGCTACTGTATTTCTATTATTATTACCACGAAATACGTTATTAAAAAAATTCGCCTGTTTTTTCTCTTTCTTTCTTTCCTTCTTTTTCCTTTTTTTTTTGTTTCCTCTTCGTTTGCGTGAGTAGCCAAGAGATGAGGGTCTAAATTTGGTTGCCGTAATGTTCCCCCCCTGACCTTTGTGGAGGAGGAGGAGGAGGAGGAGGAACGCGTAAAGGGTCGTGATGATGGGTGTTTTACCGGCTGGCTTGCGTGGTTTTTTTTCCTTTCAAGGTTTCGTTTGGGAGAACGCGGTGGCATGTCATGTCGTTTTTCCTGGTTGCTGCCTCTTTACTGGTAGGGTTAGCGCTAGAGTCAGTCAGTCAGTCAGTCAGTCACATCACTGCAATTGTCCTCGCTCGATATTGAAAAGGCACTCGCGTCGTGGCTTTTTTTTATTTTCCAGTGTTGAACAATATCGGAGTACGGGTAAGGCAAACGCGATCATTCACTCGCTCAGACCATCCCGAAACATATTATTGTTCATCTCCTTCAGCGCAAATATTCCATCATAGCCGTAGCACTGCCAAAGAGAGGGAAGGAGAAAAGGGTAAAGAAGGTAATAGATCGACATACAGACGGACGCCTCCTCACAAGACCCTCTCCGCTGATCTCTCCGTGGGGGCAGAGGACAGAGTCAAACTTCTCTGCGAGTCCGTATTATGATGGTAGCACTGAGGTAAGGTAGGTGGGTCACGATCACAGCACAGTGTCCGTCATAGTCAAAAGAAAGGAAAGGAAAATGTTTCCCGGGACTACCGTAGTTGGGTATGCAGAGTGTCCTCGAGTACTCGAGTACCGTACCATACCCTACACTATTCGAGTACATGTCGGGAGATGGAGGATGACTGTTTGCGAGTCATTCATCAGGTGTGCGTGTGTCCAGTACGAGGGTCGGGAAAAGGCAGGTCGTGCTTTTTTGGTTGGGCGAACCTCTTTGTCGGGGTCGGGCGCGGGTAAGCACTTTTGGCGAACAGCCACTCCACGGTATCCCCTCAGCTGTGGACAAAAGTGTCGGCCTTGATGGAAACCATGGGAACCTAACCCTGAGGCTCAAGATCCCGAGCGAGAAGAGGTTTTCACGGGTGAGGGGAGGCAGTGGCCACTATACCGTATCATGAAGAGTTTGGGTTCAAGCTGGGTTGTTGGGTGGTTGGATGGTTGGGTTGTGAGCCGGTACGACGTGCCTTCGCTTCTGCTCAAGAATGACGATACCGGTACCGTATCGGACGCTTAATCTTAATGCCCTTTCTTATTTCTGGGGGGGGGAGGATGGATCAAACAAAGCATGATTATCGACACTCGTGCTTGTATCATCCTCAACCGGGCCAGAATGGATGGATATCCTCTGCCCCTTGTCCAGCTGAACCTGTATGCGGCACAGAAACGTACCCCGGACTAGAACGGGCGGTGTCATCCTGACCTTGTGGACAGGTATGTATCAGGCCAAAGTCAAGCACCAGATTGTGGCTGCTCTCACCTCCCCATCAAACTTTTCTCTTGGCGAACAGAGTTCCTTCCTCTTTGAGCTCCCTTTTTTTTGATCTCTTACCGGTATCATACTCTCATGTCGCACGAGGGAATTGTGAAAATCGCACTTGTGTTTGTTCGTGCGATACCGTCCTTGTACGAGTACCGTACGGTACTGTACCAGCTGCGTCCCTCTCCGCCCCAGAGTTTTTTAGATTAGATGGGGAACCTGATGGGATGAGTGGCGGAGAGTGATGGTGGTGGTGATGATGAAAAACTTTTCGCTTTCGCTTTGTTCGGGAGATTGTTTGGAGATGTGCTTCTGGTTCGCACAGCTTATTTTGAGCTTTGTTTTGTGGTAGGGGAGATTACTGAACTGGAGAAGATGCTCATCATGGCGGTGGTGGTGGTGGTGGTGTGGTGCGGGCCTGGTAAATGCCCGATCGCAACCACCCCAGGTCCGGACGGTCCACGGTTGAAGATTGAATTGACGGTTGTCCAATTTGATTTACAGTGCTCGTATCTCCTTTTGGAAAAAAAAAGTAGGTGTGTAGGAAAATGGGTAAGGACGACCACAACCGACCACTGCCAAAGAATGGGGACCATAGTCGGGGGGGGACAAAAGAAAGATAGGATAGACCTCACGGTGGTGACGCTATGCCCCTGCTCTTGCTACGGTATGTTATGACTCGACGCAGTGTAGCCACTGTAGCTAGCTACACGGATTAACAATCATCGGATACTCGAGTTCATCACCCCGCTATCTGGGGGATCGACCGCGCATTCCCTCTCTGCTTGCACCGAAATAACTGTACGAGTACTGGCCAGGTGGGAAATTTCCCTCCTGTCGTGACTCGTATGAGGTGCTGTAGGTTAAGGCCCTTGCCGTAGCGGACTACCGTATGATAGCTGACTCGCGATGGGATTATCATATCATACTACGAAAGCTATGATAATACGATAACTCGAACGGGGAACTCCCACACACACACATACCACACAACTGTTCATAGCACCGGTACATAACACGCACGCGTGTACTGTACAAGTACTCGTATGCGCAACGTAGTCTAGATGACTTGATACCAGTGCCGGAAACAGTGGCACTAGCATCATATCACTTGTTGGCCATGGACAATCAGATCATGTCATACAGTTCACAACCACCACCCACCACCGGGGTAGTAAGTGACAAGGGAGCATCCGAATTGTGGGAATGCAGTACTGTATGGTAGATAGTTCATCGTACTTTTAAGCATACTCGAGTACACACACACATAGACGAAAATAAAGTAAAAACGCTGTACGAGTACAGTACTCTACCCGGGTATTCTTGACACCTAACTTGACCTACTGTCAACCTCCATGTATGATACCGTGCCATGATATGCCCCCATGCAATTCCACCCTAACCTCCCTCACTCCCTCCCTACCTCCTCCCCAAGCAGCGAGTTGGCTTTTACCATATGATGTGATACATATTTGATACGATACCCCAATATCACGCTAGAACACGCTCAATCGGATCCAGTATCGCAGAATATACTTACAGTACTACACCGACACCATAATTCAAAAAACTTGACAGTTGTCCCCATCGCTCGCCTCATCCCTTCCCTTCCCTTCCCTTCCCTACCTTTCCCCCCAGCGAACAAAACCCCCCTGCCTCTTTTCTCCACACCATCATCCACTCACCCATCCAACCTATAATAAACCGTACCATACCCCACCGCCCGCACTCCAAACTTGAGCACATAGCAAACCGTTACAGAACCTGTCACCTCGACCGAATTCGGTCATTTCCATTCCTTTCCTGTCCTGTCCACTCCAGCCACACCGTAGGCAGCAGCCACAGGGGACGAATGCCTATCTGTCTTTTAGGTAATGTACTTGTAGCCCTTTTCAATTGCTTACCCGTGGCTCGAGTAGAGTATATACTGTTGGTCGATGGGGTGCATAGCATAGCATGGCATGGCATGGCATATCTAGGCGTGGAATTGAGAATAGAGGGATAAGTGGATATGGTAGAATACGGTGCTAGGCAGGAAGGTGTATGGTCTGGATGGTTATCTCGGGTGGCTTTTTTTCTTTTTCTTTCTTTCTTTCGTGCTTGGTTGTTTGCGTGGTCTCGTCTTGGGACTACTGGTACCGGTACGGTAGTCCCTTTGCCCTGCTTCGGGGTATGATACCGTAAGTGAACCCAACATGCTTGTATCATAATACCGTATCATATCATACATACAGTAGAAGAATGCACGTTGCCACTACCGGTACCCTATTCTCAAATAGCAGGGCGAGTTTACCACTGAACATCTTGAAAATCTCGAGTATCATACGGTACATACAAGCACTCTGACCCTTGCTGCCTAATGTCTACTGTACCGTATCTGTTCATGTATCTATGAAACCGGATCAGTACGTATGACAGTCGGTCGGTGCAAAGAAAGAAAGAAAAAAGAAAAAAGGATTTATCTCGCATGAATGATGGATGACTGTGATGGGGAAAAAAAAAAAAAAAAAAAACCACTCTCAGCTGAAAAACACCTTACCATTTTTGTCGGGGGAGCTTTGGTAATCGTGCCTACCTACCTACCTACGGTACTCGAGTACCTGCACTACCCGTACCGTTTAGTATCGCTTGTCATTTCCAGGTTGATACTTGTACTTGTAAAAACTGTCCCAGGCTTTCTCTTGTTATGATACATGATTACTTGTTCAAGTTTCGTGGAGGTAAAACACGCGTTAAAAGCTTGGTTTTGGGCTTTGGTTTGCGAGCATCTGGCACACACACTTGAATGCATAATAAAATTATATGTATTTTTTTTCTCTCTCTTTTTTCTTTCATACCCCTGGTCAGGCTTGGTATGAGAGTACCGTAGGGTAGGGTAGGGTAGGGTAGGGTAGGGTAGGGTACACTCGTTATCGTAGGCTCAAAGTTCAACATCCGAAAGTGTTGTCGTGGATGTGTACGAGTACCGTAACAGACCGAACCTTACCCGTACGTAACGAGTGCTCGTACTGAACTTTGGCCTGCATGGACAAGATCAGAAAGGGCAAGTACGGTAGGGTAGGGTACTTGTATCCTTACCCGAATGGAAATATGTTCACTTTTCCATCTACTTTTGCATTCTTCCAGCCTCCTCCTCATGTCCCTAGTTAGCTCTTCCACCACGTGAAGTGAATGTTGGGTCGGTTGGGTGGTTTGAAGTGTAGACTATTGTGCTACGGTAGTGGTGGACTATGTACGAGTACAAGTATGCACGGTATGATATATACAAGTACAGTACAGAGTATGTAGCTAATTTTTCTTTTCTTTTCTTTTCTTTTCCCCTTCTCTCTTGTCGCGCCAGGAGAGAAAGAGAGAAAGAAAAGAAGAAATAGAGACAGAAGGAGTTGTTGTCCACCAATAACTTTTCGTTAAGAAAAAGGTGCTACAAAAATAGCATTGAAGGAGGTGAATGAATGAATGTACGATATGTATGTACGGTATGTGTGTATGTATGTATGATGAAGAGAGAGAATCCATTCATTCATTCAGTAAGAAAGAGCCCTTCAGTAATTTCGCCACATTACCGGTGCAGTATTATTGGGGTCTACTTACTTGAAAGGGGGGGGGGG
>QFET01002407.1:22452-35297 GCA_003316355.1 Tuber calosporum
AAAAAAAAAAAAAAAATCACCCTAAGGGAATGGAAACGTATCAGGTATTCTGGCAAATCTACTTGTACAGTGCTCGAGTATCATACCGTAGATTGATCTAGGCGTTAACTGCAACTTCCCCCCCCCCCTTCGTTGTCGGTGGCTCCATCGCCAGAGCTAGAACTGGCACAGGGCAGACTTTGTTCCAGAGTTTGCCTTGTCCAAAGGTCGCGAGCAAATAATACCGGTACTGCGGTTGCTAACAAGTGGTTCGTAAAAGGTGGAAAAAAAAAAAAGGGGGGGGGAGGGGGAAATCCCTTTTTCAGGGCGTGCGTGTGATTCGTGGGTGACTTTTGAGGCATTGCTGCCATATCTGGATCTGGGTGGAGGGAAACGTAGGTGGAACCAAAAATGTGGTTTTCAAATTTTTTTTTCAATTTTTATCAGATTGAAAAAATAATAAAAAAGTAAAAAGTCAGAATTGAAATATGATGGGTGGACTGGGCACTTTGGGTGGAGTGGGTGGGTTGCTTCCCTTGAGGAGGAGGGATGAGCAGGTGTGGGAGGGGGTGGTGGGTCCAGCCGCGGACCGCGAGGACCGGTGTGAGTGTTGTGAGTCGCGCCAAGGGATTTGGACCTACAGTACAGCTTTGCCCATTTGTGAGTGTTCAAATACAGAGCACTTCCCCCCCTACCTAACCTCACTCTCCCACAACTACCAATAACCACCTTCAAGAACCGCAGCTCCTTTTCAAGAAGAACTCGAATATCTCATTCCATCTTTACATTTAAATACCCTCTCATCCTCCCACTCTCAAGCTAAAAAGAAAAAAGGTTTCAAGCATTCATCCACAACACCAAGCTTCAAACATCTTCTCAACACATACAACCGCAGCAATGAAGATGCCCTCCGGTTCCAAGGACGTGATGTCCGAGCGTATCTATACTGCCCTAAGATCATTCCATCACCACGCTAGAGACTGCCCATCTTGCTGCGACCCATACTCCGTCCATCTCTCCCAGACCCTTCACCTCTGCGACATCGGCCATACACTTGCTCAGGAGGCAGCAGAGGCATTGTACGCAAAGGCTAGAACGACACCGTTGGGCAAAATCGACGTTACATTCCCCGAAGGTTGGGAGTCCGTTGACGGGTTGATTAAATCCATCACCCACCAGCTCCAGGGCATTCCGAGCAATCGCATCGACCTCGAGGCAATGAAGCAAGCAAAGACGGTATCTGAAAATACCGCAAGGAGGATCGAGGCCGAGAGGGAAGGGAAGATTGCATATGTTTCCGCTGAGGTCGGCCGCGGAAGCTCATTCGCCAGGGACCTTTCCAGGAGGGGAACTATGGAGGCTCCCCCTGTTCAGATGGCGGCTAGACACAGGTCCACGCACCGCCGATACGTCGACCCTAACAGGTCTTCCGCATTCGACCTCGCTCCTACTGCTTACGAGCAACCACAGCAGTACCCTCACCACCATGGTCGGCACACTGGTTCTCACTCCCCAAGGGAGCACGGTTCCCCAAGATCCACCGGAAGGGTAGTCACCTTCAACCCGGACATCCAGATGCGCTACATTTAAATAAATAAAATGGCACACCTTCGAAAGAAAGACATAGCCCATTGATTCGACGAAAAGTTTGAGGAAACTTGAATTCTTTTCCTGCCCTTCCGGAGGGGCAAGAAATATTACCCCCCCCCCACCACCACCACCACATCACTCCCATCGCATTCAAAAAACGCCCCTCTCCACACATATCGCCCACCACCTCATCGATAGCATCTTCTGGATATTTCGTCTTTTCACCGACTCCCGCGGGACAACGCGAACTGAACGAACACCCTACAGAACTTGCACAAATCGGTCGACCGGTAGGAAGAAGATGGGGGAGGATACTTGGCAGCGTCCGAACGGAAACATCTGAATGCCCTCCTTCGTGGCCAGGGCTGAGATCATTGTTTATCTGCCGACATTTTTTTTCACATTCACATATATACCTTGATCCCCCCGAAGGGAACTAGAAGGAAAAAAGATTTCAAAGAATTTTTTAAGACTCCTCCGCCTTGACTGGTTGGTGGGAGCTGGAATGGAATGAGTTCTGCGTTTTTGCTATCCTTTTATATATTTATATATATATATTTTTGATCTCTTTCTCCTACTTTTCTTCCATCGGTCTCTCTCGCTAGAGAGAGAGATTTGGTATATAGAGAGAGAGCAGAGCGCGTTTTTTGTTTGTATTTTTCGCCCGCTTTCTTTTCTTTTTTCTCTATCTGTATTTCCGATTGATTGATTGGATAGAGGAGAAGGATCACCTTTCTTCTAAGCTTTGGATGAATGGCTGTAGGCTCGATGGATGGATGGACGGAAAGAGTACACTCTTTAACATTTTCTATTTCCTTAACTTTTTTTTTTTTTTTTTTTGGTTGGCTATCCCGATATAGCAATGGGTCCTGTATATGTCCTATTTTTCTCCCTTGTCCTGCGGACTATATTTATTTCCTTTGTATTCGAATTGAAAACATTTGCCTAAAATTGAGCACACATTATAAATGACTTTTTTTTCGCCTTCCTTGCCCTCGCGACGATAGTGAGTGATTGCGTTCAATATGACGGGATTGGGTTTTTTTTTGCACTTCCCACGAATCAACTGTCGACTCCCCCGCATATGTATGCCGCGTCGGCAATGTGAGGTGGTGATGGTGGTGGTGAGAGTGTTTATTTGGACCTTTCTTGGTTTCAAGCCTCTGCATCACTTGCTAATCGATAAAGTATCCGGACGCCTTGGCGCCAAGGTGGGTATAAATCAGTGCCAAGGTGTCCAGATACTTTATGGAATGGCAAGTAGCTAGCCATGGAATGTTAGAGGCTCTTCATCCTGTCCTGCGGGAGGCTCCTGCGGCGGTCCACAGTGCCCGTAGACTACCGTGCTCTTCGCTAGGCACAGTGCAGTACTCGTCTATCGTCGGAACTTCACTTGGCTTCACTTCACTTATCTTCACCAACTCTTCTAACCGACCGTCCGACTCAGCTTCCCAATGTTCGTATTTTCGGCTGAGTCGAAACGCGGGGGAGATCTCCCTTCCCTCCTCCTCCTCCTCCTCCTCCTCCTCCTCCTCCTCCTCCTCTTCCTCCTCCTCCTCTAGTTCGAATGCCAGAACTAGCCTTTCATACCGATAGTACCGTACACATGAAGAATTCCCCTCTGACAGCTGCATTCTCCTTCCACCGCGCGCGCAACGCGCAGCATCCCACCCTGCACCCCACCACAATGACTCCTTCCTCGTGAAGAGCCGCACAGAATGTGTCACGAGAAAAGTGCTAATTTTCAAGGTGCGAAAAGAAAGAGTCATCTCATCCATCCCATGCCCCATGCCTATCTGTCCAGTGACCGAGCCAACCAAGGCGCAGCATTCTCTCAGGTGTGTGGGCGTGTGATGGGCGGGGAAATTCAGATTGTTTTGCGATAATGGGTGATGGTTGGACTGGGTCACGACTGCGCCTCTTGTGCTTTTTCCTGAGTGGGTCTGGGGTTGCGAACAGGGGAAGGAATTGGGAGGGCAGTGAACAATGGCTTGTGTGACGAAGCGGACCCAACTTAACTTGGCAGGGCAACAAAATGAGGAGGTATTGCGCATGATGGGTAAATTTTTTGACGCCTTGTTGTATTGTCTTTCTCTTTCGTGCCCTTATGACGTCGATGACGATGATCTTTACTGTTATTTTGAAAGCCTTCACTAAGTTTTTTAGCTCGTGTGTCGTGCCGAAACGGGGTGGTTTCTGAGAGGGACGGTTTTACTCCCCCCTCCTTTCCCCTAGGGCTACCTGTTTTGAACTTCGTGGTGCCGTTGCCGTAACGCTTGCGCGCTGGTTGGGTGAGTCCATTCTGTGGTCGTCTGTTCACAGGTTCCCGGTGGAATGGGCACTCGATCGTCCATGTCGCCCTACGGAACTTTACTGGCGGTGAATAGGTACCTTCAACGTGGTTCGCGAATTTTGCATCTGACCCTTGTAGCCCTGGTGACGGTGAGGGATGGGGTTGCCAGGTGGAGGTATGGAAGAGGGGTTGATCGGGATCGGGTGGATGGGGTCGCTTTGAAATGGAGTAACTTAGGGATTGTTGAGTATTTTCTTGCGGGAGAATAAATATGTGAATCCCCTGTAGCTGCCTTTCGGTCTGGTATTTTTGAGATGAGTATGTGGGTATGCGAGGGTGTGAGGGTGAACCGTAACACCCCGTGAGTCTTGGTGTCATGAGGTTGTTTGGTTCGTCCGTGAGGTGCGGTGCCTGGAAGGTCAGCTCATCCATCCGTATAAAACCTTGTTTGATAGGCAGGTATGAAGAGGCAATAAACAAACTCATTCGCAGAGGTTTCTAGTCAATTGCGTGACCCCGGTGATCCTAGATCACGTCCAAAGTACTGTACAGTACGGTAGTGTAAGTGGCCGAATAGGTGAGATCCCGAGCGTGGTACCTATCCATTGAGCGAATGGACTACGGTATGGTGAATATTCACGATAACTTGCTGGTAGGGTGTCGCATCTCTCGCATCTGCATGTCGTGCATTCGAGGTTCAAAAGGCAAACTCCAGTGTCGCTGGCTGAACTGACGGGATAACTGAAGATCTGGGCCATCTAAAGCTTTGCCGATTCGTAAAATATAGGCTTTGTAGGTCGGTCGACCGGTCGTTTGTCGTTTCAGCCTTTTGCAATCGCCTCCGTTCCTCCATCATAATGTGCTTCCTCCGTCTCTCCCTCCTTCTCGGTGGAAAGCCGGCCTCCTATATATATGAGCCGACAAAAACTCCCGCTCATTCTGCTCAGCCCCACTTTCCAGCACTCAGGGAGTCAATATGCCTGACTCTAAGGTCTAACACACATCCCATTGGTCGCCTTACTTTCTTTTATCGTGCACGAGTGTGAAGAGTTAGGTACAGGAACGAGAGCTTTTATGGGGCGCGATTGCTATGTACGCTCTGGGAGTGGATGGAGGGAGGAAGGGAGGAAGGGAGGAAGGGGAAGGCGATATTGTGAGTTATGTTTGGTGCTTTGGAGGCGTGGGAGAAGATATTTGTGAGTCAATTTGAGATGCGTTGGCAGATGAGCTTCCAGCGTTTCAGCCTTCCCCTGGAACCCATCCCCGTGCGCGAACGTGGTGGGAAGGCTTGGAGAAAAGAGAAAAAGCTCAAGCCTGAGAGCTCATTTACCATGGGACATTACTGGAGCTTTTTTCTGGAGTTGTGTTTTTAGGGGAGAAGGTTGGACATGTTTTGGGATGAGGGCACAACAGGCAATTTACTTTTGGTATGGATATCATATTATCTCGAAAAAATTGGAGTTGTGAGACCGATATCGGAGATCACTCTTGGCCGACGTCACTCGGCACGCGCTGTCAGGTGACTGAGTCATACCTCGATTCACAATTTG
This sequence comes from Tuber calosporum, assembly GCA_003316355.1. Lineage (NCBI taxonomy): Eukaryota > Fungi > Ascomycota > Pezizomycetes > Pezizales > Tuberaceae > Tuber > Tuber calosporum. Next base: position 27,865 of record QFET01002407.1, read on the forward strand.
TACGAAGAACCCAGCCATTTTGAACCTTTAATTTGAGCTTGCGGACGTTGACTAGCCTGGGCATGAGGCGCTTTTATTGGTATCATACAATACTTCGTTCTGCGGCATATAAACGAACCTGGATATATTTCACCCTCAGCCTTGACAGGAAGGCAGGAGGGTAATGTAAGGAAGATTGCTTGGCCAAGGGTTTCAAAGTTACTTTAGCACAGAGTGCGGTGAGATCGGCACATCGAGGGGTTGTCTGTCGATTGAATACGGTAGGGAAGCGACCTTGTTGGGGAGTTTCGTGTTGAACTTGACGATCACGATGATGATGCTACTTGTACTTGTACTGTGGAGTAGATCTTGATCTTTTGATCTCCTTTTCCCTTTTTTCTTTCCTCCGCATTTTGCCTTGCTCTGAGCTGACCAGTTGGGATATGGGGGAAGAAATAGTGTGGGGTGCATTGGTGGCCCGACTATCGCGAGTGGATGCGCCATAGATGTGCCGGCATGGATTTTCTCACCGCTAGAGACTAAATTTACTCTAATGCCGAGTAGAGCCCACGATGCCGAGGCTGCATAATTTTTACCCCTCTTCTCGGGGGCAGCCCCTTATAAAGCCCATCCCTACAAACACCACTGAATGTGAGCTTTCATGTTGTTTCTTCAGCCATTGGGATTTCGCAGTGGCCCTGATTGCTCTTGTTTCTTTTACGGAGCTTTGTTTATTCCTTTTGCCTCAGTGCCTCCACCAAACTCGCCATCGCTGCGAAATTCTTTTCTGCGAGAACATTACACGCGGAATATGGTCTTGCAATTTACTTCAAACTCCCCCGCTGCTGTGGATTACTCCGAACTTCAGAACTGGCATTAAGGGGTTGGAAATTCAAAGGCTGAGTACGGATATCCGATCAATGATTTGCGTGATCCCTTCCCTGGTGGAATATCCCATTCTGACAACCTCGTAGGGAGATCTGGTTACCTGACTTCCGTAGCTTCCTCTCGCGGTGAGGCTTCAACAGAGGTGAGGAAGCTAAATTAAATCGTGTCCTCCTGAACCCCACCGTAATCTGTCTACATGGCAGGTTTTGACAGCAGAGATACTACAGAAACCCGTAATCGATCTCGATGCACCGTTCCGTATTCCATCGAGCTGTTCTGACAGTGAGGATATTACCGTATTTGCTTGCTCTGGTTCAGTATGCTACTCTTCCACAGCTCGATCGATCGGTCCTGAAATTTTTAACATGTCCAACCTTGTAGTTTACATGTGCTATTTCCCATTTGCTCGCTGCTAACTTGAGCCATTGATGACAGCACTTCCATTATAATAGCATCTTCGCTGCGAACTTTTCACTGCTGTCAGGTCAGGAAGGTCGATGGGTCAGGACAACTGTCAGAGGTTCCTGTATCACGGGGTCCCGGTAGCACAATAAATACTTCATTTATGGGGGGTATCGAATACAGAGCCGATACTAAATCCAACCGAACTGCTGGAACCCTATGGGCTTGAGCATCAAAACTTCGGTTGGTCTATGAAGGGTGGTTGGTAAACGCTATCGCTCCCTGTCCCTCGCCAGGTATACTGTTTAGGGAGCATTGCCATCAATGGAAATATAACAACACCCCCGGGGCCCGGACATTGTCATACATTGGAGCTACTGTGGACAGACCCTCTGGGAAAGGACACTCCTAAACCAAACCCTTGAGTCTCAGCAGTGTCTCCAATATGTAGGTATCGCCGATCTTCTCCCCACAGAAATATCTGAGGCTTGCGGCGGCATTTTGCTGAGAATCTGTAGGCATGAGTTCGACCTAGCTCGGCACCAACTTGTCCATTCTCACCACTTGTGGAGCAATCTTCCTCGGGAGGTACCCGCACCGTGGCGCGCGAAAGGGGGTACTCGAGTATCTAGCTCGAACCGCCAAAACTAGTCAAGAACCCTTCTAGGTTGGGTATGACACAACGAAGCGAGCATTATCATAGGTCATCCAAATCTGGTGCCCCACAAGAGACTGTAGGATTTAGGTGGGGGGGCCAAGGTGCAACCACGTTGGAAGTGCGGTTGCTCTTGGGCTGCCTTGGTGTCTCGGTGTTCGGTGTCTTTGGCTGCCAATAGGTCCATGCCCGTGGCCCCATCTCTGGCCGTTTGAAGGCTGGCATGACTGGGGCAAGGGTCCAAGCACTGCTGCTCGAGTACAACACGGACCGGGTGGTGTTGAGTTGTCCAAGGCCGGAACAACAAAGCCGTTTTTTTTTTTTTCGGAACAGTACAAGCGCAATATTCCGTGTTTTTGTGGATCCTGATACAATAGTAAAAAGGCACATACTGGCATCGGGGAATTTCGCACCCGGTACATCGACCTTGTCTATGTATTTCTTCTGGATGATTGGACATATATAGGCGTAGAGTTATGAGATCCAATCAATCCATATTGTGGCTTTGGTTTGGATTACGCATTTTGCGTGATTTTACCGACCTCTCTGGGACCAGTCGTTGCAGACAATCGAAAAAGTGAGAGCTGTCAAACCTGGTGGGAAGATTCTTTTGCCTTCTTCCCTGGACATGGCGCCGGTGTTTAGGTGTGGAATTTTTTCATTTTTTTCCTCTCCTTAGGGGATGCGGTGAATATCGATGGTTTCTCGGCTCTGGATCGTGTTTGTTTACTGGGTACCAGGGATGGCAAGCGGACCCCATCGCTGGCCTAGAATCAAATTCCTGGAACAGCCAGAGCATCGCCAATTGTCCTTGGCGTGTGCCTGCTATATTACCAGTTCCTGATCCCTGGGAGGTGGAAAAAAAATGACACAAAAAAGCCCGGCAGTAGTTGTCCATCAAGCCGCTCGTTTTCTGGATGCTAGAATTAACGAAGACTTTATTGGGAAAGACCTACCGCTTCTGAATAACGGCAGGCGAACCAGTCCGCCACATTACAATAACCAGTACGGCACAAGCACTCGAATACCGTATATGGGTTAGGGGTGTTTTTTCCCTTCTTTTCCTTTTTTAATTACTCGAGTATTTCGCGAGATCATTAGGTGCGTTTTGACCTTTATGATCCTGCAGAAAAATACGGCAATACAGGTGCTGTACTGTACCGCACAGTATTTCCTTCAAGCAGCCCGCAAAGTGCCTATGCTTTTGGTCTCGAACATTTGAACAACTGTCAAGTCGGCCCTAGTCCACTTCCGTTTACGCCTGCCGAGGTTACCGGCCAGTGGAGAGGTGGGAAGGTGGGAAAGAACCTGCCAAGCCAAGATCGAAATCTGCAATCCCCCGCGAATCAAACACAGTCCGGTTATCAGCATTTCACCTTTTCCGATCTCCCTACCGGTAATCCCGTCGGAATATTGAGTTCGTAGCACAACAACCAGCTAATCGAATAAACCGTTCCCTGGTCGAATCCGTGTCTAAGTATAGACATGCAATGGGGAAGCGGAAGGGTGTATTTTTTTGCAAAGAAAGAAAACCTGGATCTCTAGCCTAACTTCCCATTGCAAAAGGCAAGCAAAATCTCCGATTCAAACCCCCCACCTCAAACTCGACTCTTCACACTCTTCACGCAGGGGGCGCCGCAACAGCAGCGGACCACATCTGCGCTAGTTTGGAAATAGAAGAATTGAACGTCCAAACCGAGGACTCACTTGCTTGCGGGAAAAAAAAAAAAGAAAAAGAAAACGCACGAACCGAGTGGGTCGGAAGTTTACCTTTAGAATAACGGGAAGTTGCTACCGAGCAAGCGGGAGATAACTGTAAATTGGTTTTATCTTTTACTGAAGGGAGAGATTACTTGCGCGGCACTGTGCGTACGCTGGCTGCACCCTGATCGAGGGAAGATATACAAAGAAAACGAGATGGAAGGGGCGTAACGGGCTGGCTGGATGGATGGACACCTGCATGGGTTGAATACCGGACTACGAAAATGTACCGAACCTTTTCTTTCCAACTTCTAATTATTCTCTCACTCTCTCCTCTCCCTTTCACCGTTAGTGACTGGTCCACCGGGCTCCCACATGAATTGCATTTTCACGGCTCTGTTTGCAAAAAATATAATTATAACTATCTTGGGAATCAACAGGAAATCCATCTCCTATCCTTTCGCAACGGTTGCTTGTGATTTGCCTTTACGAGCGGACGCGGGGGGTAGCTTGAAGCAAGAAATCCACGGCTGATCTGGGGGTAGCAGTAGAAAATGGGAAAAAACATACAGATGAGTGCCAAGACTGGGAGTACCGTCTGTGATGCATGACGATGATATGATAGTGGCCCACTCTTGAGTTTGCTGATGATGGTGGTGGTGGTTTGAGAATTTTATAGTACACTACTCTTTGATGTGCTTTCTTGCTGGGTTGTGCTATGTTGCAGAGGTGAAAGTGGAGGAAAAGGGACGGGAGTGCGTTGGGACGGAGGTTTCGTCTGATTTGGCCTGGGTGCTTGCAGCGTCGCGTGGTTGTGCTGGTGTCGGCTACCGGAGGGGAGGGAGGGAAGGAGGAAGGTAAGGAAAAAGGAAATGGGGGATTATGGTGGGGGTTGCGTTGTATGGCTTTCGTCTATGTTTGGAGCCGGGAGTGTATGGGGTGGTGACCAAGGGGTTGTGAGCTTGTGGTGTTTTTTATGGCGAGCTTGTGACGGGGTTAGTGAGTGGGCGTGTGAGTGAGCGAGTGGGTATGACGGTATGATAGAGATGTTGCGTTTTGTGTCTTTGGGTTTTATAAGTGATGATGCGGACAGGGTTGCTAGCAGTAGGTTACGACTTGGGATCACATTACTTACAGGAAACAGAAAAAAAAACAAAAAAGTGAAAAAAAATACCTATGATACAGTAACAAAATAACTTGAAGGGTGGTTTGGAGAACAGGCTAGGTTACACACCAATTTACGAATTAATAGCTACAACTATAATCAAGATCTTTCATTAGCCTTCCAATATTATACAAGTACCAACTCCGAATTCATGTCTCAAATCACCGCTCTCTTCCGAACCCCCCCCCCCAACCCTCTACAGTACCTACATCCAAAATCTGTTCATTGAACGCACTTGCCCACACCCGCGATATAGCTCCCTCACTCACAAGAACCAGTCCACAAGAACCCGAGTCAAATATAGCAACCTCCACACCTCGGAGCACGGGATATGCATTACACAGCCCACAAGAGCACAATACCGAGAGGAACAACAGAAGAGGGCGCAACTCCCCAGGGCACTCCACACACCCTGTATGAAGTGTATCACACTCTACCCACCATCGCCATTCCCATTTATCCATAACCCGGAGTAAAGAAGAGAACCCCCGCAATCGCACGCAAGTTATATCAGCTTCGAGTTTTTTTTTCCCCCTTCTCTTCTTCCTTTATTATAACATCGACAAATTTATATTTTGTAGTTGGCAAATAGATATATGGATGGATGGATGGATGGATGGGGAGGAAGAAGCTCGTATGTAGTTGTAATGATGGCGGTAATATAGTTGTGATTGCTGGCTCGGTGCTTTTGTAATAATTGGGTCATGTCAAGTTGGGTTTTTATTATATAGGTAATTGTGTCATGGTATATCACGCGGTTTTTGTCACGGGTTACTACTGTCGAGGAAGGTGAAATTTGGACACGTGGGGCCTAATGCATTATCAATGTCTAATGCGTCGTTCGCCCTGAGGCGTGACGGTGGTAGTATGATATTGATTGTGAATATTTGGGGGGGGGGGGGTTCCCCTAGTTCTATCTGGCTGTTTGTCTATGGATTCTGCTTAGGGGTGTATTGGTCTGCTATTTGGGGTTTCTGCGGTAATTTATGGTTTTTTTATTTTTTTGGGGGGGGGGATTATAATTTGTTTTCCCTGGTATCATAACTAAGGAAAAGCGATCGTATATACGTGAAAGGTTACTCGTTTCACATTCTTTGCGTCTTCCACCTTTGGCCGGAAAATCTCGTGATCGATCATCGAGTGATCAATTATGATCCCCTCGCCAACCTCACGCGGATTCGTCCATCCCCAGGTCCTCCTGGTCATCCTGCTCCAGGCCAGTGGCACTCACGGCTCCCACACTATGGGAGTGACTAGCCCTCAAAGCCTTCTTCTCAATTATCCCTTCAGCTCTCTCCCTCAAGACGTCGGCCTTAACCTCAACACTCCCACACCCTTCCTCTACAAACTCGCGTGCCTTTTCAACAATCATCTGCCAGATATCCTCATGCTCGCGCATCTCCAATTCCAAGTAAGCCACCACTAGCACCGTCATAACTAGACCCATCTTCTCAGCAGTAACCTCGTCCCGGAAAAACTCCTTCGTCAACTCTTCTACCTCTGGTAGTTCCAGTCCGATGAACTGGGCCATTTTCTCAGTCACCGGGAATGAGCCCGTGAACTCTTGCAGGCAGATCATCTTGATGACTCTTTGGTGAGGGGTGTATTTTTGGCTGGGTTCGGGGTCGGGAGATTGTGCTCCATAAAGCGATGCTTCTCTGGAGCTGGCGGATGTTCCTGCGGTTGCCCATGTTGAGTTTGCAAATATTGAATCTTCCTCGGGTTGTATAGCGTCCTGGAAGAGAGTAGCGGGTATGAGACAAGGATAGCCTGGGCAGGTTGTTCCTTCATCGCCGTCCTCCTGAGATTTGTCGCTTGAGTCGTCAGAGTATAGGGCGTAGCCGTGCTTTATGGAGGGAGAGTAGTGACGGGTTTCGTTTATGGGGGGAAGCGAGGCGCGCCTCCGTTTAAAACGGTGCAGACTATGCTGTTTAAAGTGGGTGTTTGCTGGAGGGGGAGGTGGGGGATACGAAAGTGAATCTACATAGGAACCTGGTGATGTCATAGTCGGGTAATGAGCAGGTTCGAAAGGTTGCATTTGATTCCAATCATCGTCCATGACTACACCACGAGGTTGTAGAAGCATCGACATGCTGTCGTGTCCAGCGTGCATCACACGAAAAGCCTCAGGTGTTTTCCTTGCTGGGGCCACGGGTGGTGGAGCCTTCGTAAGAGTAAAAGTGGCTATGGGTGCCGAGGGCTGCCCTGGTAGAGAGGGGCCAAAGAGGTGTATAGGCTTATCCGTAGCTGGAGTTTTGATAGAAGTGGGTGCGAGCGTTCCGGCGTTTGACCCACCATTAGCAGGTGCATAATCACCGCCATCGCCATCATCACAGTCGCTGTTACTCTCCTCGCCTTGCGGCTTCGTGCTAGCTTCTGCGGTGGCCTTCTCTCTAGCCTCATTCTCTAGGAATTCCTCCTCCACCGCCACAAAACTAGCCCACTTGCTTGCAAGGCCCCATTTGATTGACAGGGACTCCCCTTCTCTTTCGACGTATTCTTGAAGGGTGTCGTCTTTGGGATCGATTCCATATTTCTCGGAGTGTAGCCAGCTTGAGCCATCTTCTAGATCCCTCAAAGCCAGGCGTGCTGCGAGTTGATGGATTGTTAAACCGGGTTCGTCCAACCGGGTGATTGGAATTG